>JAKVQY010000240.1:0-19525 GCA_030463045.1 Geotrichum macrosporum
TAAGAACTAGTTGAGTGTCGTGATCTGTTTTTTTTTTTTTTTTTTAGGCGGTCATTATTCACCTCTGACGGAGTAAACTTATTAGTCTCATGTTTATACTCACGGTTATAAAAAGAACAATCAGTGAATGGAAATATGAGCAGGAACACAAAATACAATATGGATTACTGTTTCGTACCTCAAGATCCACGCAGGACCCAGGCGGGAGTTTTTTATATATATTTATAAGATTTAATCTTTAATTCTTTTCAGTATCTAAAAGCCTCCTCTCAATTTCAATTTTTTTTTTTTTTTTTTCACTTTACATGTGGCAGCAAAATACAATATCCATTGTGAATAATAATAACTTTCTCAAATTTTAAATCTAACAAATATAGTCTGAAAGTCACAGTAACGACTCAACCTTTGAGAAAAGAGTTATAATAATGATGATGATCAAAGAATCTACGCACATACTCATTATTGAAAAAGTAAAACAATCATACATTTTTTCCAAAAAAATATCTCGTCTTGGTATTTTTTTCTTCTTTTATTTGACACTTCCTACACATATCCACGCACACCTATTACATTTTAAACAGTAGTGACAGGAGCAGCGGCCTCGGCAGCCCAATCGTCAGTGGCAGCCCAGTCGGCAGGAGCGGCGGCAGGCTCAGCAGCAGCATCCCACTCCTCAGCAACAACAGCAGCACCAGCATCAGCAGGGGCCTCCTCAGCGACCTCCTCCTCAGTGGTGGCAGAGGTCTCTGGCTCTTCAGGATCTCTGTAAAAGTACAAATCGGGCATGACGGACCAAGCGGTAGTTCTGTCGGGCAAAACACCTCTAAGTCTCAGAACCTCACGGGCAAGCAGGTACCAGATGAGACCAACAGAGTTCTTAGACTTGTTGTTGCAGGGAATGGCAACATCAACAAACTCTGAAGGAGAGTCAGTGTCGGAAAGAGCAATAACGGGGATGTTGACGTATGAAGACTCCTTAATAGCCTGAGCATCAGTACGGGGATCGGTAACAATAATGAGTCTGGGCTCCTTGAAAGAGCGGGTGATGTAGTTGGTGAAGTTACCAGGGGTGAAACGACCGGCAATGGCAGTGGCACCAGTGTGGTTGGCGAACTTCAGGACAGCACGCTGACCGTAAGTACGGGCAGAAATGGCAACGACATCAGAAGCATTGGGGACAGCAGCAATAATACGGGCAGCGAGAACAATCTTCTCCCAAGTCTTGCCAACATTGATAATGTTGATACCGTCAGGACGGGTCTTGAAGACGTAGGGTTCGTTGTGAACCTATATTTGCAGTTACGAGTTAGTATTATAGAAAAATAAAGAAAAAAAAACTCTACAACATCACATACCTGAACGTTCTTGGATCCGAGATGGACGTTGGCAGCGATGAGGAGCTGAGCATCCTCAGGTGTAAGCTTGAAAAGATCTGACATAGTGACTGACGATATCTGTGAAAACACAATCAAAAGGTTAGCTGAAGATCGAAGATAGTATTATTGTAAATCTCTTTTTTTCCGTCTGTCGAAATGATTTCACTATGAGAAGAAAGAAGAAAAAAAAGAATGTCGATGCTGAAAAATTTACTGGTGAATCATTTTTTTGTTATTCGGTTTCATGATTTCCATTTTCGTGCTTGAATATTTATTATATTGTACGGTCGAAATACTTCATATTGATCATAGTGAAGAAGAAGGAATCAAATCAGTAGAATGGAAAGGACATACCTATGGTGGTGGTGAAGGGCCCGAAGCTGGATTCTCTCTCTCTCTGTAACTCGTAGACAGACGACGACAGTAAGAAAAGTAACTTTTCTGGAGGTTTGAAGCTGAGTCTCTAACAGTATGCAATGTACTACTGGGAATATTTCAGAATTAAGGTTTAAAATTTCTGCTAGGGCTTTGCCCTATTGAAAAAAAAAAATAAAAAGATATATTGCCTGTTTGGGTAATGTTTATAAAGTAAATATATACAGTCACGCAAAATTGTTATAGACCTAACCCTACTTCGGTGTTTATTAATTAGCATCGGGTTCGTGTATTTCGGGTCCGGGTCCTCGTGGGCAAAAAGTTTCGTACTATCAAAACTAAATCATCATGAATCCATATGAGACTTGTAAGTTTGGCAACTTGCTAGTTATTCCTACTACTAAAAGCTGTGGTTATACACTATCCTGTAATTACAGTTGACACAACTTTCGCACCATTATTCCCAGTTAAAGTAAGGCTTTTTTTTCAAACCTTTGTTCTGACGAGAGTTTGGAACACCGCTACGTTGACCTGCCGCCTGAGATATCCATGGCTGAACGGTGGACTGCATGGGCGGAACTAACCAAAGCTTAAAAGGTTCAAGTTGCTTTGGACGCTTCAAGCAAAAACATTTAAAAACCTTTCAAATCCTTAAGCGGATAAGGAAGCAACCTGGTTTTTCGATATCCGGTTCATTTATGAATCAACATTAGAGAATGCTCGGAGTTGCCCAGTTTTTCATTTGTCCTTTTTAACGGAGCTGGCGACTTTCCGTGAGGGTCTCCGCAAGAATTCCGGTAGGAAAGCTTGAGCAATGCAACAAACGCCGAGATAAGGTACTATATGGGTAGACTGCTCAAACAGCTTAAAGAAAGAATGCCCCAGACCCCGACTACTTTGATGATACAAAGTAACTGCAGTTGGTCTAGGAAAGAGAATATTATTCCGAGGAATAGCAGTATCATGGCTAGACTGGGAGCAAAGCCCTCCATGAAGAATTCATTACTGAACATGCATACAGTTCTTTCTTTCTGTCTACTCGGACATATCCGACGACCTACAATGACTTTTGAATAAGAGGTTATTGTGCGTGAAGTGCGGAATTGTCAAAACTGCTAAAAGTCGCTGAAGCCCGAGGCGAACGATGGTATAGCTGAACTAAACTTTTATGCTTTGGACAGGCATAGGGACACTCTGCATTGCGTGGAACAGTGAGTTGAAAGTTTCAGTGACGCCAAATTTATCAACACAAGAAAAGAAAGACTACTTTGAAGTACAAGAAATGAGCAACGACATGGGAAATTCCATATGAACTCTGTGGAAATTTGTCAGAATAGAGTCGTATTGTTTGACTTTTGACTTTTCATTGCCGATTTACTCATCTCATTAAAGCTAGTTACCAGCATGAGATTACTTTTAAAATTTCTTTTGCTTATATCGCACCGATGCTCATTTAAGAGACAAGCGATTAGTTTTCAGAGAAATATAAAAAGCTCTTTTGACCCTTGGCTTTCACTAATTATTATTTGCTCTAATCATCTCTTTTACACAATTTCAAATACTTCAAATACTTAAATGTATTACCTCGATAATTCGGCTGCTAAATATGGCAAGGACAATGTCCGCTTGCTCAAGGTCAAGCGTGATCCTAACGACTTGACCAAACAAGACGTCATTGAACTCACTGTACGAGTGCTACTTGAGGGCGACATCCAGAAAGCTTATGTTGATGCTGATAACGCCCCAATTATCCCCACCGACACTATCAAAAATACCTGTTGGATCGTTGCAAAACAGAATGACGTTTGGCCCATTGAGCGATATGGCTCTATTCTTGCTAATCACTTTGTCGAACGATACTCACACATTCATGCATGCGAAGTGTACATTGTCCAGCATAGGTGGACTCGCTACAACGTTCAAGGACGTCCTCATCCCCATTCCTTTCTTCGAGACGGAGCTGAAGTCCGGATAGCTACTGTTTACAAGAAAGAAAATCAACCATTCAAAATCACATCTGGCATTAAGGACCTCACTGTTTTGAAATCCACTGGATCCATGTTCCATGGTTATAACAAATGCGAATACACTGTTCTAAAAGAAACAAACGATAGAATTCTTTCGACGGATGTAGATGCAACTTGGACCTGGATCCCCAAACAAGTGGCCACGATTTCTCAAGTTCAGTCTCTCGCTGATGAGAGCTCCTTTGACAAAGCATACGATCTTGCACGCAATGTAACTCTTGAAGTATTTGCCCTGGATAATTCGGCGTCAGTACAGGCGACCATGTACAACATGTCTCAGAAAATTCTCAAAGAAGACGCACATCTGGATGCTGTCAGCTATTCCTTGCCAAATAAGCATTTTATCGAGCATGACCTTTCCTGGCACAAGGGTTTGAAGAATACCGGAAAAGATGCTGAGGTTTATGTTCCCCTTTCGGATCCTAACGGTCTGATTCAATGCACTGTTAGACGTAATGCTTCAAAGTTATAGGTGTAGAAGTAACATTAGCAGTTGTAATCAGCTAGAAAGCTAACCTTATGGTTAAGCACAAATCTTGAATACACATGGCGCGGCTGGAAATTAAGCTGTGATGCCATCTTTTTGAAGTTCATTTTACAAGCAAATATTCTCATTGCAGCCGTCAAGAACCTGATAACTCGTGATATTTCTTGAGAATCTAGACTGGTAATAGTTTCTCAAATTTAACATAACAGATCAATACATTATGAATTTTTTTCAAACTACTTTTATAATTCACATCAAGTACCGATATTTAAAAGAATGAACTCAATTGTAACGTTGATCTGACTTCCCAGGCTGCAATTTTTCAACAGCACATTACGGGTCACACCTGAAAGCTATGAACAGAAACTATTGAACATTTAGCCATAGTTTATAGTTTGGCAAGAGAAACAGGTTCGTTTTGATACTTTTTCTTTGCAATCTTTCTCGTTAATTTTCTGAGACCTGAAGTCACTACGGGAACATCTGAGCATGGGAATTTATGGGAACAATATTATTACTTTTCAACTTTTCCAAACCATCAATCCCACTACATCACCACACACACAGTTCACACATGCCAGACACGGGAGCCGCAACGAAAAAGAGCAAGTCCAAGAATCAGTGGCGCCGGGAAAAGGCAAGACAGAAAAAGTTACAGACTCAGGACTCTACTACGGCTTCCAAGGATGTAACACCTATACCTACAAATGAATCTCGAAACGAACAAAATGGAAAGTTAGACAATAGCAGTAGTAGCCAAACTGAAGCTACATCACAGAGCAATGGGAAGTTGTTTGAATCTGATATTGATACTGCACTGAATGATCCTCAATTCTCTCAATTCAAGGCTATCTTGAACAAGTTTTATACTGACGAAGGAACTTCCACAAAAGACTCTAATGCTGTCCATATGTTTCTGAGTGACGATGAGGAGGGGTTATCCGACGATTCAGAAACTAACAATGAGAAACTGTCGAGGAGCAGCAGAATCAGTAAAAAGAAAATTCGTGAGATGCAAAAGATTCCATTAGCGGAGCTCAAAGCATTGGCCCCACGACCAGAAGTCGTAGAGTGGTTCGATGCCGATGCTCCCGATCCAGTTCTGTTGGTTGAGATTAAAAGTCAAAAAAACTTGGTACCTGTTCCAGACCATTGGATGAACAAGAGTGAATATCTTTCAACCAAGCGCGGTATCAAAAAGGCTCCATTTGATCTTCCTCCATTTATTAAGGCAACTGGTATTATGGATATGCGAGACAATACCAAGGAAGACGAACAAACGCTGCGCCAAAAAACACGTGAGAGAGTTCAACCCAAGATGGGCAAACTAGACATTGACTATCAAAAGTTACATGATGCGTTTTTCAAGTTCCAGACTAAACCTCGCTTGTATCGTGTTGGAGAGTTATACTATGAAGGCAAAGAGTCTGAGAAGGATTATTCACATTTCCGGCCCGGAAAGCTGTCGCGGACTCTCGTAGAAGCATTGAGTATTCCGCCCAACGCACCGCCACCCTGGCTTCTTAACATGCAACGGTATGGCCCTCCTCCTAGTTACCCAGGATTGCGCATTCCGGGTCTTAACGCCCCTATTCCTCCTGGAGCACAATGGGGATTTCAGCCCGGTGGATACGGAAAGCCACCAGTAGATGATAATGGAACCCCATTGTACGGAGATCCGTATGGCTTGTCTCAGCCTGTCCAAAAAGTCTTACGCGGACTTCCTGTAGAAAAACAACTTTGGGGACAGCCGCTGCCCGATGAATCTGAGGAAGAAGAGGATGAAGAAGAAGAAGAAGAAGAACAACAACAACCCGAAGAACAAATCGAAGAAGGGGGATACGTGGATGAAGATGCTGCAGCACTTGCCGACAAGTACCAGGAAGAGAACGATGATAACTCTGCATTTGAGCTCCGTAAGTCTAACAGCACCGCGCGAGATTCAGAAGCCCCGAGCCATGACCCGCACCGCAAATTATTTCAAGTATTGGAGCAAAGACAGTCTTCCTCATCTGGGTTCATGGGCAAACAAATGGCCTATGACATTCCTGTTCTTGGATCTGAACGCAAAGTAAGTTATCTTTACTAACTTTTTTATTCAAGATTGCTAACAGAGATTTTTAGGTTGATCAGAAAAATTACGAAGTTTCTATTGATCCTGAGGCTTTAGGCGAGGACGGTCAAATCTCTCATGAAGAAATTAATCGACAGTATCAGGACGAAGTTACGCGAGAGAAGACAAATAACGACCGATTTCAAGAAGATTTAAGCGATTTAGTAAGTATTTGCTTTGAAGCCAAGCGTTAATGTGATATGCTAACAAAGTCTTCTTTTTTTTTCAGATTCACTCTGAATCGCGCAAGCGTGCATTCAAGGAAGAGGAGAGGCGGAAAAATAAACGTCGAGATACTAGACAGTGATCTCCCACCATTTTTTGTAATATATATTCTGGAGTAACTATATTTATTTCTAATCATCGTTTTTTACCTTGTTGAGAGGACTTGGCTTCTGATACCTGCTTCTTAAGCTCACTCCAAGCTTCTCCTGGAGAATTCATCTGGCCATTCTGAGCTTGCATGGCTTGCAAAGCTTCAGGATCTATCAAACAGTTAGAAAAATTATCACGCAGTAAATACCGTTTTACTTACCCATATTTTCCATCATCTTTGGGAGTACAAATACCATAGCCAAAGATCCCAATGTGAGCAAGACCATTGGACTTTTAAGCATAGCAAGAGCGCTGAATTTTTCACGCTCCACGATATAAGCCGGTCGTTGTATAGGAGAAATAACGATCGGATACTCTACTACAGGCCCAACATCTGTTTCCCAATCGTGACCAGCGTAGACCTTGTTAGCAAGAACTTGGTTGGTTTGAATCACGACTTTTAAGCTGGCATCAGTTGCTAATGACACCGAATCGAGCGTTAACAAATATGATCCGACAGGGACATTGGTGAATACAAAGTCGCCAGTTTTTCGGAGAAATGTTTCGTAGACGGGCACACTGCTGCCGGGGCCCTCACTTTTGCCAGTTAGTCTAATAGTGGTACCAACAAAATCGGCAGGAGCAAGTGGAAGAACAGAATCATCAATGGCCCCTCGAATGGTATATGCCAAGCTTAAAGCGGAAAATGCCAATAATAGCAGACACTGTAGGGTCTTTGTTAAATTATTAACCATGTCGGGATATTTTGATGATTTTGAAATTATGTGGTTGGAACTTTGCTGAAAGGGAATTCTTCAGAGTTCAAATCACACCCCTACCCTGGGGCTTTGACGACGGGGAAAAAAAAAACCTACTTGTAAACTTTTCGATCAAACCTCTAAACTCATCAAGATTCCTCTATAAAGGAGAACTCATATGAGATAAACATACTGAGAAAAAGTTGGTAAGCCTCTTTCAAAAAAGTGGAAAAAAGTGTTTTATAAAGAGAAAAGAAGAATACGTCTGTATTGTTTTTGTATGAGATTTTTCTAATGGCACAAGAAAAAGACCAGAATGTTGCAGAGATTTCTCTTGAAGAAACAAACAGACTGAGAATCTCGCTAGGCCTGAAGCCTATTCCAGTTGTAGCATCATATTCAGAGGCAGGTTCAGAAACTACAGGTGGAAGTGGAAGTAATGAGTTCATTTCAATTGAGGAAACGAATCGAATTAGAGCTTCCTTAGGACTTAAGCTTCTTCCAGTTTCCAACGCAAATACTCTTATTTCCAATAAGGATGGTCAGCCGTCTACAACGACATCTGTTGACCAAGATTCACAGGCACGCGAGAACTGGCTTAAGAAGCATACAGCCGAAAAGAAAGCGGCAGAAGAGGCACGGATTCAGAAAAAAATAGAGGAGTCTAAGGAACGGGCTGAGCGGCGTCAAAAGTTAGAAGGCACTTCTCTGGGTGATGCTAATGAAAGATCTAGCACGAAATCATGGCTTCAAAATCTTCGCCAGAAACAGGAAACTCTGCCAAATAAAGCTGTAAAAACAACAACTACAGATATATCTAGCTCAGCTACATCTTATGATTCAAATGACCTTAAGGGATTTAAGGTATCCCACAAATTAAGTGAAATTGAAGGGGAAGTTGGTGATGTCGTTTTGACACTTAAAGATTCATCTGTCTTGGACGACGACGACGACGAGATATTATTGGAGTCCACGGAACTTGTGGAAAAGGCTAAATTAAAGGAGAAATTGAGAGCTAAGCGCGGTCTTCGGCCAATGAGCGACGATGAAGATGATGACTCGCGGCCCAAAAATATTCTTTCAAAGTACGACGATGTTGTAGAAGGCGATGATATTACATTGTCAAGTGGGTTCACTCTCGACGGGTCAGTAGTATTGAGTAGAGCACCTGCTAAAAAATCAGAGGCCACTGCAACCAACAAGAATGTTATCAAGGAGGCCTTGGAGTTCGATGTGGCTGTGCTGGGTGGAAATTACGATGATGGTGCTATTACGGGTGTCTTAGGCGGAGACTATCAAGAAGCAAAGCCTGCAAAGTTCAAAAAGCCTAAGATGAAGAAGAAAAAGGGTAGCAAGGTGGAAAAGTCGCAATCATCGTCTCGTAAAAGACAGAGGCGTGATGAAGAAGAACAAGAGGTAGATTATCGGGATACGGAGATGACCAATGATACAATTGAAGATGATTTTGACCTTCAAGCGGCACTTCAAGCCAGTCGCAGACGTGCTCAAAAACAGCAAGTAAAGAAAGCACGGATATTGACCCCCGCAGAACTTGCTGAAGAGATTCAAAATGAACTAAACGACGAGACTGAACCCACGCAACAAGGGAACGAGGGACTAGTTATTAGTTCGACGACTGACTTTTTGACAATTCTCAAACAGCAAGCAAATAATAGCAAAGAATCTGCAAAGTCGAAACCACGGACTCGAAATCTTGCTGAGTCGCCTGAACCTGAGATTACAGTAGAGTCCATGGAAACCGACAAAGTAAGACAGGAACCAAAGGATGATGAGGAGGAAGATGAAAGTAAAGAAGAATTGCGAGGCCCGGTAGATGCATCTGCAATTGCTCCAGACGAGCCCACTCTCTCTGGTGGATTGGGAGATGCACTCAAGTTATTAAGGTCTCACGGTGTTCTGACTCGACAAACTGATGTGAACGAAAGTGAGGAGCAGCGCAAGAGCGAGCAGCGAGAATGGTCCAGGAAAATGACACAGGAGCGTGTAAGACGGGATATTGATCTGGTAAGACAGCGCGAGCGTGATCGGGCTTCAGGAAAATACGACAATCTTTCTCAGCGAGAGCGCGAGGAACTAGCTAAAATGGAGAACCGAGAGCGTGAAGTAATTGAAGCTCGTGAAGCACAGCGACGATTTGCAAACTACAAACCCAATATCAAGCTTGAGTACCGTGATGACAGCGGACGAGTCCTAACGCAGAAAGAAGCATACAAGCATTTATCGCATCAGTTTCATGGAAAGGGACCTGGCAAAGGTAAGGTTGAGAAGCAGCTGAAAAAGGATGAAGAAGAGAAAAAGATCATGGCCAAGTCTGTGTTTGGTACCAGTGACAACACGAAGCGTACATCTGGAGCTGCTGGTGTTAGACTTCAGTGATTATATATTTCATATGTCGTATTTATTTATATCAATTTTGGTTTTCAAATATTTGAACACTCGCCTCAAATATTTAGATGCATTGTCTTTAGGCCTTGGTGCGACGTGGTTTGTTTCAAAGCTAAGCATGCAAGTGTAAAAATATCTACCAATTTAGGTTTTCGAGATTTTTAATTTTTTAATTTTTTTTTTTTCTTTCCTCCCGTTCCTCTGTTCTATTCTTTCCTTGATCAACCACCTCATAGGACCAATATCCAAAGTTCACTCGTTTGGAAAACTATGGCAGCAGCTACATCGACAACTTCTACGGCGACGCACTTATCTTCTGCTTATGGCGATCTGGGAAGTCCGGTGGCCTCGTCTGCTATGGCAGCGGGCGGGAGTAATAATTCTGCCCAGTATGCCGACCGACACCCCGATTCAATGCAAAATCAAAATGAATTGCAAGCTCCCGAATCAATGTATCCCACTCAGCTAAAAGCAGAGGGAGAAACTCTTACTAGCCACGATGCCATCTATCAGCAAACTGAACAAGATCTACCTACATTTCCTACACCTGTTTCGTTTATAGGCGGCACTCGAACGTCATTATTTGCGCCCTCAAGACAGCGACAAACTCATTCTGGTGGACAAACATCATATGGAAACCGTCCACGGGGAAAATCTATTACTGGAGTGGTAGCTGAAAAGGCAATGGAAAACTTGAGTGCACCTGTTAGCATTACGCTAGTTGCACTATGTCTTTCTTGGTATGGAAGCAGCGCAATTTCCAACACGTTGAACAAGTCCATTTTAAATATTTTTCCATATCCTGTCACTCTTTCTCTCGTTCAATTTTTCTTGGCCGTTTGTTTCGGCGTATCAACTATTCTTCTTGCGCAGAACTCACATAAAGTTTTTCATGCATTGCCAGCGGGCACTGTATCACACAGCGGGCTAAGATATCCTACCAGGGAAATTCTGGCCTCTACGATTCCCATGGGAATTTTCCAGTTATTTGGACATATTTGCTCTCACAAAGCAACGTCCCTAATTCCAGTGTCTCTAGTACATACCATTAAGGCACTCTCACCTCTCTTCACTGTTGCTGCATATCGCCTTGTATTCAAAGTTCAATACCCTGCTAAGACTTACTTTTCTTTAATACCTTTAACTACAGGAGTTGTGATGACCTGTTCGACTCAGTTTTCATCTCAGATGCAGGGCATTGTGTTTGCTCTATCAGCAGCACTTATCTTTGTTTCGCAAAATATTTATTCTAAGAAGCTACTCACTCATCGCCCTGCTTCTACGTCTGGAGTTCCCGAGGATACTGGCTCTCAAACTCCCCGAATTGACAAACTCAATATTCTCTGCTATTGCTCAAGCTTGGCTTTTGTTTTCACATTTCCTCTGTGGTTTTTCTCGGAGGGTATGGCACTTGGCCACGATTACTTGAATCAAGAAGGGAAGTTCTTTACCCCTGATATTACTACTTCTAGCGATGCTGTTACACAAACTGCTTTCAGTACATCTTATCTACTATTTTGCTTTTTGTTAAATGGGCTTTCTCATTTTCTTCAAAATCTGCTGGCATTCCAGGTCCTGGGTATGGTCTCACCCGTCACATACTCTGTTGCAAGTCTTGTTAAGCGTATTGTGGTTGTCACTTTTTCAATTGTCTGGTTTGGACAGCGTGTCAATGCTCTTCAAGGATGGGGCATCATGCTCACATTTTTTGGCCTTTACTTGTATGATAAACTTGGCGGAGATGGAAACAAACAGCGAAAGTATGCAAATATTACACTCCAACCTCAGCAGAGTCTGCCAAAATAAAAATAAAAAAGTACTCCATACTATCAAATCAGCTATCTTCTTACTATTCCTTTTCGATTCGTCTGCATTTTATTTAAGCACATTTACCAGGAGCATTTGGGTGGAGCATTCATTTTAATAGGTTCAAGATACTACACAGGGAATTTCAACAATTAGACATAATATTTTTTTATTTTTTATTTTTTTTTCATATAATAAATAACATTTCTATCACTTTTCTAGCACAGCATTGTTTGTAAATTAATGGCCACCCCCAACAACTTGCTGACCAGTGAGCTTTGCTACGGCTTCTCTTGCCTTGTCTCCTAGACCAACCATGAACACAGTTTGCCAGACGCTCAAACCAATGCGAGGAGTCACACCTCTATAGAGTCCCTTGATACCATTGTTTTGATAAATGTAGCTGAACGCCTTACCAACTGTGAGATTCTTGGGTCGATTGGGGTCTACAGTCTTTGACTGCATCTCGACACGAATTACCTCAATAGGTTGATTCCAAGCAGAAAGACCACCACCAATGGCAGAGGCCAAGATCTTTTCCCAGATACTAAGTTTCTCTCCCCCAGTCTTGCCGGTGAACTTTCTAATTCCTTCTTCACTCAGGCGAGAAAGTCCAAATCGTGATCCCCAATTAGTACATTGACGAATCGCAACTGCATTAACGCCCTTGTTGATACCCCGGATCCCCTCGCGTCTGTAAATATCTTTAAACACGTCAAAGGTTGACGGGACTTTAGCACCTCCCACAACAGTAGCTTTTGTTCGGGTGATCTCAACAGTCTTCATACACGTGCAAAAGCCCATTGTTAGGTATGCTTGGGCTAGACCACCAATGACACCACCAGAGATACCCGCAGTAAAGTTTCCTAGTCCTAGGTTGGCCTTGGCAACATATTCTGCTTCAGCAGAAACAAATAAAAGTACTGCACCTTTTGTCGAGGCTTCGATCCAGGCCCAAGGAATTAAGCCTTGGTAGAAACCTAGAGCACCACCACGACCCCAGGTTCGCTTTATGGCACTTAGAAAGGAATCACCCCGGTTTGCAGCCATAGTAGTCTACAATCGTTAGTATAAACCAAAAAAAAAATAATATAATTTTTGTATTTTTCACATACCTTTACAACCTCCAAAGGCTGACCAAGAGTTGTAACTCTTAAAATTAGAACTGTTAGATTAATTGATCTCGACCTTTTTATTGTGACTTACTCTGCCAAATTTAATCCAGCACCTAGCAGGATATTTGAAAAGTTGACTGGCTTTTTTTCAATCTTTTTACTGCTGTTAGCCATTGTGCTTGACGATATTGGTGGCGTTTAATAGGAGGAAGGTAATGTGCTGCGAAGAGATGAAAGTTCAAGAATAGTCGCCTATATTGAATCCAATGAACTTGATGAAAAAGCAGTTTACACTTGATGCAAAAGAGAGAATCAATTGAGAATGCACTGAATAAAATTATTCGAAAAGAGATTTAGATGAACCAAAAAAAAAAAGGCGGACATTTAGACTTGTTTAAATACTTTTCGTATGGATATGACTGAAAATCACCTTGCCCCTCCAAAAGTCAACGAAAATGACAAAATTCCACACAGTGCACTCCACCCCTCTTTTTTGTTGGAAGACACAGCCAAAATGTTGAAAAAAAAAAAAAGTCAGAGCAGGCAAAATTGATAAAACATCGCACTGATTGTAGCCCGAATCAACGTCTGAAAAATGAAGAAAGGCAGTAACGCGAGAAAATCTCGTAAATGTAGACTTTAGGTGCTTTTTGGTACAATAATCCATCTACGTGAAAGTACTAGACTCCGTGATTGGGGTTCTTTGAACGTCCCAAGCATTTTCTGATAAACAATCTACAATCTGGTATGGCTACTTCTACTCTTCACTCTTTCACTCCTTCCGTGTTTTCAGGACAAACTCCATTACCAAGATGGACCTTCAAACAATGACAAGACTTTAGCGACTGTTGAATATGAACTCGTTCTTCAATTATGGCACTATATACAAGCGAGCAAAAGTACCATAGCACACATAACTAGCAGTATGCTAAACAGAAATCACCGAACTCGCGGAAAACGCAATTTCACACGAACTTTTACAGACTGCATAATGTTTTTAATCCTTGTCCCGCTGCGTTTAAAGAACTTCTTTTCAGACTTTATTGCGATTCCAGGTTTCTCGTGCAACCTAGATGTGCGTAGAGGCAGTGAATCCACGGTTATTTCAACTGATGATTCAGTACTACCACTGGCGCCAACGCAAGGGGAATTTTGGTCTCTTGAATTCTTGCTCGAAACTAAGCTGTATTTAGTCTCATCTCCTGGTGGTTGAGCTACCTGGTGATTTGTATGCCCTACTGAATGAATTGAGTGCAGTTTGGAATCGGCTCCTAGCTGTTTGAAACGACTACTACTTAGTTCAGTTGCTGTTTTAAATGCTCGAGTAATCGCCACGTTTTCACCGAGTACCTTTTTCTTTGTCTTTTCCTTTTTCGAGGACTTCGCCATAACTCTAGGAGCTCCTTCGGGCACTTGCAATGATATTTCTTTTGGCTCCAAACCAATTCTTGACCCTGCTGAAAGCTCCCCACATCCTTCTTTATCCATCCATGCTCTCTCATGGCCTTCTTGATTTGATACTGTTGCTTCAGTTGCATTCTCTCCTTGTTCTTCATTAATTCCCGATGAAATCTTTTGGCGCTGAACTCCCCCTCTACGCTGCCTCTGACTGCTCCAACTAAGCATATGTATCATCAATTCTTCGTCACTATCTGATTCATTCAACTCATTACCTTCAGACAAGGTTACTTGAACTGGCCATCCGCGCTTAGCCAGCAAATCAACTTCCTGGTTTCTGACCTCTTGTTCCACTTCCTGCAAGCTTTTGGCCAAGTCACTCTCTATTTCAAATTCTTGGACTGACTTTTGATCAACAGTGGGTGGCTTGATGATTAGCGTTCCTGGAGTGTTTTTGCCAAAACTGGTTGATGACCAAGATGGCACGTCTAATTGTTGTGTCAATAGTTATTTTCAGATACAGCACAAATTAACAAACCTTTAATACCCTTATTGTTGCTCTTTAGTCTCAATGATTGTATTTCCGAGTCATGATAAGAAAATTCGTGTCTAGATTTCTTTTCATATCTCAAATGACCGGAATTATCTGGAGCACTTGACATTGGACTTCCTTGCATGATTAGCCTCTCCTCCTTCCTCGCACCACCCCAAATACTGAGTTGAATCTCTTCGAGTTCCTTTTCCAGAGCTTTAATATCAAATATCTCGGGAACACTGTCAATTGATTCTCGACTTATAGTAAAGTACTTGTTCTTGTCAATTTGTTTGGGTGCTAATGTTGGCTTTGCGATCAAATTTGGTACCCCTAAAGTTGTAATTTTCTCCTCAGTCATTATTTTTCCCACAGATTTCCTCTCAGTTGCCTCATCCTTTTTAGCACGCTGCTGCATTTCGGCTAAGAGTACGTCGTCATACTGTTGGCCCAATATCTCGTTCAGGCAGATACAATGGTCCTCTGAAAATTGATTAAAACTGGGTGTTTTACTCAAAGTCCAACTTTTATTATCCAATCTATTGTCTTTCTGGAGTGCTAGCTCAGTCTGGGACCACTGTTGACTTTTCCAAACTTGATCATTTGGCTTGAAATTTATCCGAGAAAAGTTGTTTGCAGATTTTTCATTATAATTTAATGAGCCGTTGTCCTGACTGCTTCGAAATCGCCGTTGTTCATGCCTGGCTTTCACTGCACTAAGACGTTTTTGCTTGCCCTCTCTGAATTTCTATAATAAAACTTGTTAGCTATCTTGCCTTTCTCTTGAAAAAATTTGTATTACTAAAAGCTCGGGATAAGCAACATTGGCATGGTTCACAATTTGTATATCGATGGCTTGGTTCAAAAATGCATTGTCCTCACATATGAAGTCCAAAGGCTCCGAAGATGACGGGGAAGAGGAAGACGACGAACCCCCTCTTGCGCCTGGATCAGCTGGGTCCATAATTTAAAATCGTTTTATGTTTCTGTAACCACTGAGTAATTTATCTCCAGACTTGAATTCCGGAGGAATCGAAATTTAATTACAGTTCATTCTTATACAGGTTCTTGTTGATTAACTTGACGTGACAAATGTCATACTAGTACCGTTCGCTATGTAATTTCCCTTCAACAGATTTATTGTGACGAATATAAAAATACAAATGTAAACAAGAACATTTTCATTACAGGATTATTTTTTTCGGCGAAGTTGAGGGCGTCGCACTGACATGGCTCGCGGAACAAAGATCGTGCTGAATCAGTTAGCCAATTTGCATGAACTAAACTAAAAGTGATTTTTACTTACTTCGACTTTGAATTGGCATGCCCTTTTGAAGCAACCCGAATTGCCTTTCCAGCGATAACATACCCTTCAAGAGCCAATGCTGCTCTTCCAGCGTCCTATATACTTAGTTAGCGTTTTATTACCTTATTTCTTGATTGCTTGAACCCATACCTGTACTTGGTCGTATTCAAGATTAGCAGACTCGTTTTCTGGTCTCAAAATAACTTTTTTCAATGGACCGTACTTGCTGAACAAATCACTTAGTTGAGTGTCATTGACTGTATCAGCTAAATTGGTTACAACTAAAGTTCGAGCATTGATATCGCTTGGATGAGCAGTAAGGTCAAATTTGCTCGTGTCACCCTCTTGCCCCACAACAATTTTGGAAACTGTTTTAGTCCCAGATCTAGATGCAATCGATACACGAATAGTTCGAGACTCCAGCTCTATTCCATTCAATCCAATAACAGCCTTTTGTGCAGCATCCGGAGTGGTCAAGGCAATAAAGCAGTAGCCGTCATGTAATCTGCCTTGTTTTTCATTTCCTTTGCTAAGAGGAAGGCGAATTCTTTCTATTGGACCATAAGGTTTAAATAGGCTGCGTATCCGGGCTTCATCTACAGACTTGAAATCGATTCCTTTAATAAATACCTCACGATCCTCGTAAGTGGCACCAGTGCGCTCGCTCTTTTTTGACGGATCCGATACCTTAACTACAAGGGACAAGGGTGATTTGTGTTCGTCTTGCTGCAGTTGCTTACCGTTTAGAGCAGTCGCGGCCGCCAAAGACTCTGATGCAGAAGAAAACTGGATATAACAGAACCGACGATGTGTATTGAATTTCAGAGATGGAAAGCGAATGGATATGACCTGTCCATATTCACCAAATAGTCTTTTAAGCGAATCCTCGGTTTGAGAAGGAGGGAAGTTAGTCACCCATAAAGTGGTAGACTGACCAGACAGAACGTGTAACTCTTTCCTACTCTTTCCAATTTGCTTCAAATTGCGCGTCAGTGCTGCAAGGGCTCCGTCGTGATCAGAAAATTCAATAGTTGCAATATGCTTCTCGGAGTCCAGACTAATTTCCTTGATTTCGCCGCAATCAGAAAAGTACTTTTTCAACTCTTCCAGTTTTGTGATATTGTCCAAGTTGGAAATAATTACAATGTTGTGTTCACGGTCCCTGGAAGATGTTGATGTCTGTGTATTTATTTTAGGAATTTCCTGCTTAAGACTTTTTGACGGCCTATCGGTATTGTCGTTAAAATTACTGGGCTCTTCCCTTGGTCTTTTGCTTGATAAAGATGCACTTTCAAAATTATCTGGCCCCTCCTCACCTCGCAACTCAAGCTGTTTGGCGTAATTTTGAGCTCGCTGTTGCTGATATTGCTTGAGTTTTGTTCTACATGTTGCGATGCATTGTTGAATAGAGTGAAATGTACCATGAGCTCTCTCGTATTCGTTGAACTCCTGGAATATTCGCTCAGGCCAGTCAATATTATTACGACTTAATGCTTTTGAAAAAACCTCCTTTATTGATGCATAATCACCATTCGCGCGCTCCCACGCAACCCATTTAACCCAGAATTCTGCCGATTTGCCTTGGTACTTTGAAACTCTATTCCAAATAGTCCGCACCTGGTCAAAGTCGTTAAGAATTGTCCATTGATCAATTAAGAATTTTTCCAACTCAAAGTAAGCATCTTCTTTTCCTTGCTCTATTGCTCGAACAAAGGCAGCCTCTGCATCTACTATAAAACGCTCTAAAATTTCTTCGTTGTGAGTCTGTGAAAAATTTTTTTGCAGGAAATATAGCCATGCCATAGTAAACGATTTCCAATCTTGATAGTGCTCTGGTGTTTTAAAACTACTAATTGTATCTGTAGTTTCTTTTATGTTCGTAACTTCTTCAAAGGATGCTCCTGAAATCTCAAGAAGACGAAGGTTATGGGCCCACAAATCCCCCGAGGTTGGACAAGCCTTGGTAGATCGATTCAATATCTGTAGGATAACAGCAGGATCAGCCATTTGTGAACATAGGTAAACCACATAGTCGTCCCAAATAGCTGCAAGGTCTCGTGGATAATCCCCAAGAACTCTCTCGTACAATGCAATTATCAGATTAGGCTCTAGGAATTTTTTAGGCCGCGACATTTCCCATTGAATATAAGCTGCATAGTTTTCCACGGTATTGCTAAACGTTATTTTAGATTCCCATTCATACCTAGCCTGAAGAGCCTTCAAGGAAGTCGCGTATATCTTATTGGCTTTTACCAATTCGGACTCATAGTTCGCATTATCGTAAGTTGTGATAAAAGTGGAATAATCGGAAAATGTGTCTTCAATAGCTGAATGAGGAACTGCAAGTCTTGACAAATACATTTGCTTCAACTTGGCCACTGTCTCTGATTCCTTCGATTTGTCCACTAGATTAGCAGAAACAAAATCGCGATATATATTCCAAACCAAGTGACTATTGGGAATACGGTAACTAGTGACCTCAGCACCTACTGCCAGAACTGCTAAAATGCTGCTGTATGAAAAAGTAGAATTGTCGTCTTCAGCCTGTTGATTGTTAACCAAAAAGTTGCAAAATTTCGACCAGAGTTCCACGGAAGGGACATATTTCACTGCTTCTGAGTATATCACAAAAGTTAGGTCCTTTAAATTAGACGCATCTTCGGCCCATTCTATCCATTGATCTTGAGAGAGCAATAAAATAGCAGACATTGTGGATCGCGTGTTTTGAAGTTCTTCCGCCATGGAAGATCCAATAGCTTTGAAGCCTGCCAATAATGCATTATATCCATCATAAGAGTGTGAATCTCTCTCTACCACTAAATAAGCATTCTCAATGGCACTCAGATGACTCTCGAGATCTCCAGACATGCCATTTTCGGGATCGCTCATTGTTACTCTAGATGATAATTAGTTGCTGAACAAATTGAAAGATTGGCGATCGACTTTGTTACATAGGGTTAGGGCATGAATTACACAATTGCAAGTCATATCTTTTAAAATCGTGAATATAACAAGAAAGAAATTTGCATCTATTATTATGACGTATAGGCTAAAGGTTCAAGAGAAGTAAATGTATGGAAGCATTGGAATTTTATGGGGAATATGAGATCGTTCCAGCTTTATAAAGGCAATATTGTTTTAGTTTCTGTTACATGCAGCCTCAGCCTTGAACTGAATTTTCTCAAAGCAGATATACAGGTAGTTAATAATCCTTCCATGGGACGCTTTTCCTGGAAACACAATTTATAACTCTAGAATCCTTCTGCTATATTATTGAAAACTTTTCTGACATGGAACACTAAAAGGGCATATAGTCGAACAAAGTGTGACAATAAGTGAGGAGGTTTTAGATGCGTCGAATTGAACTTTCGTCTTGCGAACGACCGTAGAAACATAACATAACATATATTTTTAGAGTCTCAACTTATAGAAATAAACAAAATATAGATAAAATAAAATAATAAGAAATTAAAATAAAATAAAAATAACGTGTTTAGAACACAGGTTGGAC
>JAKVQY010000241.1:0-19393 GCA_030463045.1 Geotrichum macrosporum
GATGAAGCCAATCAGATGCGTACTGATTTCTCAACCGATTTGGGACAGAGAATCGATCACTATGATGTTTCTGTCCGTGCTCTCTGCGCTCCCAACTGCCAACCGGAGGTACAAAAACGGCTCACCGATAAGTACAACGCAAAGAAAGCAAAGTACTCATTCCTTGGTGAAAGGCTCCATCCTTTGGTGCTTTCCCCCGGTGGGTTGTTTCAAAAGCAGTCGGAGAAAGATTTTAGGAATTTGCTCAAATTGATGGGAGATAGACGGGACATGTTTGCCAGAAGATTGTCCATCTATCTAGCCAGGTTCAGGGCTGATGGACATTATCAGAAAGGCCGAGAGGAAGCCTTTAGAGAAATGAGTGATGAATGGGAAGAAGATATGGAAAGAGATGAGCGTGAGATAAATAGTTCAAGTTTTGATAGTGAGGTGGAGAATAACTCTTCTCTCGAAGATTGAGTCGCTACTGTGACTTTCAGATTATAATTGCTATATACTAAATTTGGGAAAGAATTATTACAAGTATAAAAATTAGATAATGTAAGTCATACTAAACCTACAGTCTACCATGTGAGTTTCTTTTACCATTAGTCTTGGTTTTTTTCTTGGTTTTTCTTGAAAATGTCAATATTTTCTATCTCTTTTTTTATTTCAATTGTTTGGCCATTGTTACTTGAAATTTGACAAAACCAACAACTTTGCAATAACAAATAATACTTTCTCAAATTTACAAATTAGTTTATCAACAGCAATCATCTTCAAGTTACATTGCAAAATCAGAGGCCAAGAAACTTGGGCCTGAAGGTTTCCGAAGGGTGGGCGGAAAAACCACAAGTTTACAACGGCATGTGTCACAAAGTTTTTCCGTAACCTGATACACAATTTGACACATGCTAATCAACCATCTCTAAATAATAACAATAAGAGTAAAAAAATAAAAAACATGAGAAAGTTAAAACGAAAAGAAAAAGAAACATTGCTTGTATGTGAATTATAAACTGGTACAATAAAAACAGGTGTTGTTCGTGCATGGAGACTATTCACTACAAGTTTTCGTCTTGCAGATTTGAAATTATCAACGTAACATCACATGTATGGATCTCAGAAATGGTTCTAATAACAATGAAGGAACTCGGTTTTGGGGATTCAGTTTCTACTGATTGAATAGTAAATACAAATTAGATATATTAATAGTCCTAGAGATCCGAGAAACAGAAACAACATCAGAGAGAAACCCCAAGGTTTTACAATATCGTCAAATCCTAAATGCAGGAAAACCAGTTTAGAGGAAAAAAAACGTTCAATATCCGTCTCCAATATATTTTAACTTGGAAACAAAAAAAAAAAAATAGAGCATATCCAAGAAACAAATATTGATTCACAAACGTTAAATTCGTTGCAAAATTCGTTGCTATCAAAAACCTTTATAGTATTTATACATCTGTATATCATTTCTTGTATATTTTAAAAGACAAGGGTGTTTCTTTCCTATCCGTCTGGTTTTTTTCCTCATCACCAGAATACTTGAAGAAAAATCCTCCTACAATGAGTTGCAGCTCGCGTAATACAAGTAGAAGAAATAATGGCTTCAGCCTGATTGAAGACAGTGGTGATCACAGTTTACAAACGCCAACGGGTTTTGAAAATGATTATGGATCATTTGATTCCCATTCTGCCAGACACGATCCTACTAGTACTACTACAGACAATGCACCCCAGGAAAAGACGCTTCACTCTTGCCAGTCCGTAGAATCTCTTTCACTTTCACATAACTCTGCAACATTGCTTCCGAGCAGCTTTGCTAAACTGGTTTCAGCGGTTTCAAAGGGATCGACAGTTTCCCTTCGTTTAGGAACATATATCGCGTCAACTCTATTAGACTCAGCTAGAATCGGTATGCTCACCTCAGTAGGTTTTACTAGGCGTGCAATCGAAGGCGTTCTAATTCGAGCCGCCGAAGAAAAAGACGATTTCACCACAACAACAATAACAGGAGCAGTATCACCAACAGAACTATCTGCCGCCTCTAGTTATACTCAGAAATGGACACATTTAAGCGTGAATATTGTAAACCGCATGGCAACAGCAACTCAATTACTGACTTCGGTTTCATTTCATATCGCCGAATCCACTCTCCAAGCGGCAAGTGGTTTTGCCGAAGATACAATTCACATGCTGGATGCCGTGTTTGGATCCACTGAATCATCTCGCACCATTGCAGCCATCATTGCCCTTATCCGCCGAGAATTAGGCGAGGGTACAGGCATGTATTCGCTGATAACCGGGTTGACTTGCTTTTCGATATTACAGTCTAAAGGCTGGCACCGCACAATGCAAAAGATTGAAATGCAGAAAGTCTGGGATGTGTTAGTCTTGGAGACTGGGGAAACTCTCTTACAACAATTTCCAAGAGTCCCTCTTACTTCATGGTCATCCGGAAGCAAAAAAAATCGTTATAAAGACGATAGCGATGAGCTCGCAATTATTGATGCATGCCCTCCCTCCTCAGAGTACAAAATAGCCGCCACTAAGGTTGTCATAAAAACAGTAGCTATTGAAATATCCGGCCAAATGAAGGAGCTTCCAAAATTCAAGATTCCAAACGGAGCTTCCATAGTTCACGAAGAAGCGGTTCAACAAGGGTCATCGAAAACAAATTATAATCTTACATTTCAGCAATCTGCTCGCTCATATAATGAACGAAAAGGCATTGCGGAGAATGAAAAACTTGATACCTCCAATATCTGTTCAAGTCAAAACAACCGAAATGAAGAGTTTTGCTTGCCAGATTCAGGAACAACGTTTACTTCGTCCTTCTCCCCACTTCTTCACCCTGAACTAGAAACTATTCTTTCAGATGTTGAAGAGCTTCCTGATCCTCCGTATGCCAGGCCAAAATCTTCTAGTCTCTCTAGATCCTTTTCAGATAGCTCTCTTTCTTCACTTGGTAAAACCGATCTGGCGCTAAAGCACAGTGAGAGTCTTTTGGATATGGATGTACAAAATCCGCCCCAAAGGTCTGCTCCACCGCCTACCGCTATTCAACTAACGACTCTTTCTTCACCCTTTCTTAGTCGTCAAACATCGATCTCTAATATCAACCACAGTTACTTTCATAGATCCAAATCTGTTTCCTCTCTCGTGCCTCTGGGTGTTCTCGGTAGCGGTGATGGTGATTTTGATGACGACGATATTGTCCGCAACTACTTCAAGCCTCCAGCAGCTCCAAAGACGCATCGCGGTCATCACAGGCGTACCTCCTCTGTGTATACTCTTCAATCAGATGTATTTGAAAGTGTTTTTCGAAACGATTTGCATCGTGCCAGCGCTGGAGGAAGTAATAGCATTACCGAGCCGCGTCATTTCCCGTCAGGCCATATTACAAGTAATATGGCAAAGTATATGAGATTTGCTACTGCTTCTTATGGATACTCGTTTATGCATATTTTGGGAATTGGCAAGATAGCGCATCATCATTTTCCGACTAAAAACACTGATCATCATTACGAACATTATGCGTTTGCACATCATACCAAGCTAGATCTTGAAGACATATTACTGTCTAGCTACTCTGACAGCGCTGTCAATAACAAGTCTGGTATTCCTTTGGTCCATTTCGTGTCCATCGACCATGAGGCAAAAGCAGTTGTACTCACTATTAGAGGAACCCTGGGTTTAGAGGATATTTTAACAGACCTCACCTGCGATTACGAGACTATGGAATGGCAGAACCGCCAGTGGAACGTACATGGTGGCATGCTCAAGTGTGCACAAATTCTCCAACGAAAATCCAGTCGCGTCCTTCAAACCATTAAAACAGCACTAGAGGAATGGGGACCAGACTATGGATTAGTTATTTGTGGACATTCTTTAGGTGGAGGAGTTGGGGCATTGTTTGGAATTTTGCTGAGTGATATAACGCCCGATGGCATGTTTGTGACATCAAAAGGCTCCCTACTGCCTGCTGGTCGGCCCATTCATTGCTTTGCTTATGGGCCACCGGCGTCTTTGTGCAGCACTCTACGACGCGTTACCCGAAGTCTAATAACAACAGTAGTATATGGCCTTGACATGGTGCCATGCTTGTCTCTCGGCCTACTCCGTGATTTCCAAGCTGTCGCCATAGCTTTCAATAACGATCACCAGGGCGTGGTACACGAAATAAAGCGCCGGTTTCTTTCGCAACTTGCCTCTCGTCATAACCCACTACTAGTAAATGATGCCAACGACGATTTTCTTTGGTCGATTCTTAAAACCCTTCGTGCAGTAATGCAGAACGAAAAGCTTATGCCTCCCGGTGAAGTCTATTCAATCACTACTGCCAATGTTTTTGAAAAGCACGATGGCAGAACTATGCGTGCAACGAGGGTTATTGGAAAAGTAGTCGTAGATGTTGAAAAAAGGTTTGGTGAACCTGTATTTGGCCGGGGTATATTTCATCATTCGCCAGTATTTTATGAACAGGCTTTAAGTACACTTGAAACGGGTGTATGTAACGGGCCGTCTATGTCTTGATATGTCTGGTACTAGAGCTCAATAGCTTAAATTCTGTTATTTGTACAACATACATTGCTGCTTGATTCAATGGTTTTTTTTAGCAAATGATTTATTTACAAGAAAGCTTATCTAGTTTGCTCTCAATTAAAAGTTCCGCCTCAATCCAACTTGGCAACTGAAACACCTTTCATAAAATTTTATTTAATATCAAGTTTTTGAAGAGAAGTTTTGTAAACCGTCTCGGTTGAGTTATCATTTGTCTTTCCAATAACTGTACAATGTGTTGCCCTGCAACCGTATTTTTTTCAATAGTTTAGATTTACCTCACCAGGCCATTCTAACGTCCAGATACAATGCTACTTGGCTAATTAATCATACCCATTTTTGTTTATAAAAAGTGAAGTAGGGCGATCCGAAAGTATTGTTCGTTGAGCCTGTAACGTTGATAGGGTATTTGGCCCATAGAACTGTGATAAAGAATAGAATAAGAAATTGGCAGCATAGCTTTCGCTCTATAAAAACCCCACTAATCAGTTTTTACAATTTCTGTGCAACCAGGGCCGCCACCTACAGCTTGAGGTTTAAATATTGTAAAAGCCATTAGAATTTCCTTCTCAAGTACCCATTGAAGCAGTTTCAGGCCAGTTTTGATTACTTTTGAAATTGTGAAAAATCATGCGCTCCTCAAATTTATCATCTGAACAGGTCAAGTCATTACGTTCAGCTGTATTCAAATCATCAGTGTAAAAGAGTCTCAAAAGCGTTATGGTTGTAGCTACTTTTTAGAGACTTTGAACGACTCATTCTTTCTGTAGTGTAATTAATACGAGAAATTTCTTAACAAGGTCAAAATTTTGGGGTTTCCTGTAATGCTCTCCTTTACCGTGATGTCTTCGCGACAGTTGCAATTGTTGTTGGATGATCGGAATGCATGCTCACAGCGCTGTGCATTTATTTTGAACTAACTTTGAATTAGATACAAATAATGTATTCTAGATATTCCAAAACTCGCAACTCGAGAATTTGGGATCTATAATTCAAATTAGAAGTTACAGTCTCAAACGCTACATGGTGTACTTTTGACAAGCCAGAGAGTTAATCGATTGACAAAACGCCTAAGTATATCCCCAGCATTTAAAACATATGGTCACGCTGAAACTAGGAACAGTCATAAATATTTTTTGTGAGTTAATAATTTCAAACCAGGTAACGTCTCTCCCCTCTCAATTACAAGCATTCCTGCATTCCAAAAACTGTCAAGAAAAAAAAGGTTTTCCAGGCTTGGTGGCAGGAAAACTCAATGCAGCTTGAATCATGGTCTAAAAGTCACTAAAAATTATTGCAGCAATTTCAACGTAACTACACTTCTGCGGGAATACAGGAGATAAAGTTGAACTTTTTCCCTAAGACTAAGAAGCTTGCAACGTGTGTAGAATTAAATTCCAGGTCATAGAGAGATTGCATCATGGTACTTTTCACTAAGCTTCTGATCTTCATATCGCTGCTACTTGATTTCGGCTTATTTGCAGGTCAGGCTTCGGAATTGATGAGGATCTGGGGTTATACGTGACTGTATTCCTGTAGCTGACAATTTTCTACAAAATAAGAATTCTATTATCTACATTTCTTGAAATACATGTAAAATTGAGTCTTCACATAAAAAGGAAGAGTGTTCTTCTAACTAGTCATGTGCTTCATACTAACATTTCTTCACCTATCAGCCTTTTGGTCTATTGGGAGTGTTCACAATTTTTTTTCTGCTCCTCACAAACAGCAGTGCCCTGACATTTATGATTGATATAATTTGACATGATTCGAATACTGCGATCGAGATTATCTTCATCCACCCAGCGAATAACTTGGAATTGCTCTAACTTTGGCTTCCATCCAACTTTTCTTTGTGCCAGTGCTTTGCAATACCCTCAGAACTGTCGCAAATTCCATGGATCCAGATCTCAACGCCTCGAATTAACATCTCTCACTCTTGAGCCCCTTCATAATGCAGTCCAGTACGTTCAGGCTACATACGGACTATCATGGTATTGGATGATACCGCTTACTACTGTTACACTTAGAACTGCCGTTACATTACCTATAGCTATCATGAATCGGCGACGTAACCAGAAGCAGGCAGAGCTACAACCTCTACTCGGGGCTATGACACCTATTATTCGCGCTCGCTTGGCACAGTCCGACGCAGCCCGTGACGGGACTCTTACTTACGAGCAAATCCAAGTTTTATCCATGAAAGAACGGCGACGGAGAAGGGTTGAATTGTTTAAGCGACACAAGTGCCAAGCGTGGAAGTCGCTGGTGCTGTTGCCCTCTGTTCAAATGCCACTTTGGATCTCGATGAGTATGGTGTTCCGTGCTATGTGCGGATGGTCTGTAGTTTCTGCTATCCCTGTTGAGCCGGCCTTTAAAACTGAAAGCTGGTTATGGTTTTCAGATCTTATTGCAAGTGACCCATATAGCGTTCTACCATTGCTCATTGGATGTATTAGTTTGGCTAATGTAGAATGGAATACCATCAACATGATGAATGCACAACAACGGAGAGGCGTGCAAACAAATAGACCTTCAGGTCCGAGCATCCCGAAAATCGTTGCTAACCTTTCAAGAGTTGGAGTTTTATTTTTTATGACGGCCTCGTTTCAGGCTCCTACTGCCGTTTGTTTGTACTGGGTGTCCTCTAGTGCATTCTCCCTGGCTCAAAATGTCGCTTTCGATTATTTCCTGCCCTTAGATACCAGCCCTTCAATGCCTACTGCTGCAACTGCCCTACCTTCACCAAACATTGTTGAAACTCGCATTCTCCCTTAGTTTGTTCGATCCTACTGTACATAATATACAATCTTACAATTGAATTTAGCAAAGATACAAAAGTCTTTTAAAACAAAATCTGGCACCTTCTAGCAAATGTTTACATATGGTTTTTGATCCAGCTTGCGACAAGATTGAATACCTTCTCAGGGCGATCACCTACCACTTCTTCAGGGTAGTCTCCCGGTACTGCAAATCCATGGGGTAATGGAGGTACTACATTATTACTAGCTATACGTTCAGCGTCATTCTCATAAACAGTAGTGGTTACTTGAGCACGACCTTGAACATGTGCATTTTGGCGCTTGCGTGAATCCAGCACACGCAAACCCTTATGAGTCAACGCTTCTGGAAGTAGATCGTCATCTTTACTGTAAATCAAGTGAGTGGGTTTGGCCACGTTCAAAAAGTCCTTTGGATCAAGCAGAGATGGATTGATAACGACTCCACACAAAATATTCTCATACTCATCACTATCACCGCTCTCTGCTTCTCGCAAAGCTTCATCACTAGCCGTCCATGAAGTTGGATCGTACCCAGCAGGTAGTTCAGGTGGAGCCTGCGAAAGCAAATGAAGCACATACTTGGCTCCAAAGGAATATCCAATTACTGCGACTTTGCTAGGACGGTATACGGCCAAAAGTTCGCTAACTGTATCTTGCAAGAGTGGGAGAGTGTGCGAGAGAGTATGACGGGCTGACCACATATCCTCTAACAACCCCTTGACAGTAGAAACTGCAAAAGATTTTACTTGAGCCAAAAGTGATAAAGCCTTTGGTGGAGCCGAAGTTGGTGCTGAGTCTTCTTTTGATCCAGGAATTCTCCCACTAGGGTTTAAAACAGCTCCGCCAGTAGTAACAGGATCCCCTTCAAACATGTCAGGCACAGCAACGGTGCATTTCAAAGTACGGGCAAATTCGTCCGCAAGATATAAGTTATTTTGAGATGAAATTCCAAGGGAATTAGTCAACAATATGATTATGGTTTTTTTGTCGCTTTCAAGTATACCCCCATTGGTCATGTAAACCTCAGTGCCTGTACCTGAAAGTCGGAATGTCTTTCCAACAGGAGGGTCAACTGGTAAGGGCTTGTTTGAAGTTTCTGATGGGATCTCTGGGGAATTTAAACCTTTTGGAGGAAGTGCGGGCGGGGTTGTATCTTGCGATTGGCTGGTGATGTCTACAATATTAATGTTAGCATGAATAATGTGGGTGAACTGAGAGTTTTACTGACCTTTAGGGGGGACTACAGGTGCAATTGAGCCATTTTCAGTACTAGTCTTGACCTTTTCGTCAGTCTCTGGGTCAGCAATGTCCAGTTTGCTTGCATTCTCTGCAACTTCAGCTACAGCTTTGAGCTCTGCAGTGTCTGGGAAATCTGTCGATACGTCAGACTTCTCAGCGACTGAATTAATAGAAGCTCCAAATTCAGCTTTTTTTAACAGATCAGACTTTTCTTGAGCGGACATTGTGGACATAAAGTGAGATGTGAGATGTTAAGTAACAGGATGCCGCGATTTTAGAATAAAAGTGTTTCGCAATCTGGATGAGACGTCTTTTGTTCCGGTTACCCTATCCCATCATGCTTATGCTGGGAGTTTTAAAACTTTAATTCGTCCTTTAACACAACTATTTTCAATTGAGCCCAGCACCATCAATCGGGCTCAAAATAATTGTAACCAGTGTATGGTCAATTTCACACTTGTCACAATTGTCACACAATTCATTATTCAATGTATTATATAAATTGATTTCCAAAAGTAATGTAAATAAATCAATCCAAAATTATCATTTAAAAAATCTAAAGAAATGTCGAGCTTCGCTTTGGAATTGCCTGAAAACGACTCTTCCAGTCCTCTAATTCCTTTTCAAGCCTAAGCGAAGTTTCCTTCAAGTCTCGTACCTCGCGCTCAGCTCTGCGAGAAACAAGTCGCTGCTGGGTTTCCAGTCCCTGTAAATGTTCAATATTTTCCTGTAGGCTTCGAATCTTGGCTTCATTTCGAGCAATTTCATCTTGCAACTTGGCAGTATGCTTCTCTTTCTGCAAAATCTGTGTTTGCAAATCCTTCACTGACCGATCGTTTGATCTAAAAGATCGTGATTCCTCCGTATATCTCTCAGTTTGCTCCTCCAACTGTCTTTCCAGTTCAATAACTTTTTGAGCAAGGAATTTCGAATCATAATTCTTCACCCCAATCAATTGAGCTTCTAGATCGACTACCTTTAAATGAAGGTCTTTGTTTTCCTTGTCACTTAGAGCTTTCTGACTAGCGAAATTCTCAACCCTTTGCCGTTCAGCGTCCAATTGTTTCTGAATCTCTTTCTTGCTGTGTTCAATAGTTTTGAGTCTTTCAACCGCGTTGTTAGCCACCTCTGTTTGTTGCCTAATAGTACTTTTGAGCTCGTTCACTTCTTCAGATGAACCAAACGTAGAGTGAACACCTGGTGATTGTGCGAGCTCCTCAAATTGTTCCGAAACTTCATTTAGACGACGTTCAAGAACACGCTTTTCCTCTTGCAGCTGATCACGATTGGCAGTTATCTCTTCCATAGTAGTTCTAAGAGTCCGAATCTGAGAAAGCAACGATCCAACACGACGTTGAGAATCTTGGTGTGACAGTACTGCCTGTTCGTTGGCTTTTGTGAGTTCCTGAATCTTCTCCTCAAGCTGAGACTTAAAAGTACTCCATGAAGGATCAAGAGTGTCAAAGTTGTTTCGAACTTTGAGCATGTCGAGCTCATGTTGCAAATGCCTATTGTCAGTTTGGAGTTCGCCAACCTTGAATTTCTCTTTTTCAAGTTCCTCAGAAATTATACCCATTTCATCTTTGTATCTCTCTCTCATTGTATTAAGAGATGATTCCATGTCAGACGAATCTTGAAGTCGGCGATCCTTGAGGTCCTGAATCTCCTTAGAAAGCCTCTTATTAGCTTCTCGCGAATGAGATAAATCGATTGTGCTATCTTCTAGCTTGTCTTCCAGTTGCTGAATTTGACTCTGTAAACGAATAACCTTATGCTCCTGCTCCTTGTTTTCCTTCAGAATAGTAGCCAAGGCGTCTTCCGCTTCCTTCCATTGAGCTTTGGCAAACGCTTCAGCTCGCGATGATTTAAGGACAACTGTCTCGGCAGATTCAAGTTTGCTGTAGTAATCTTCGGCTCGAGTTTTGTATAACTTCAAACTTCCTGCTAGATCTTGATTCATTGAAATTTCCGCATCTAAGCGCAGCTCCAAATCTGCAATATTGGATTTTAAATTTCCATTTTCGCTCACAATTTGCTGAGGCTGTGAGCGAAGCTGCTCTAAATCTCTAGTCAATTTGATGACTTCCTGGTTTGAAGATGCAAGATTGTCCTTGGTGTCTAAAAGCTTTTTAGAAGTTTCCTGGAAAACAGACATCAAATCACGCTTAGAAGACTCATAATTAGTTACAAGATCTTCAATTTCCTCGACAGATTTATTGCGAATGTTCAACTGCTTGACGGACTCAAATACAGACATTGGCTTGCTGTTTTCTTTATCAAAGAAGTCAAAACTAGCAATACTGCTTTTGTTGCGGAAATGAGTACGAACAGGTTTCTCCTGGAAACTTTGGTAAATACTGTCTATAGTAGACTTAATGCCATTCGTAGCCTTCAGAGCACTCCTGTTAGGACTAGAGGGAACGAATCCTGGCGTCACGTCTTCAAGTTTAGATCTGCGACTAGAAACACTTGAAAGGGAGGTATTTCTATCAAGTTCTTTGTTTCGTTTCTGAGATTCTCTAAGCTGTGCCTCAAGTAATGCGTTGTTTTCTTCCGACTTTTTCAGTCTTCGCTCTGCATCTTCCAAGCGCTTTACAAGGTCAAGAGAGTCGAGCTTATTATCATCAAGTTTAATGTCCAGTGACCGATTGCGCGAATGTGAAGGTTTGATGACCTTCTGAAATGCAACAATTTGATCGTTCTTATCTGCAAGCTCCTTCTTTAATAACTCAATCTGTGAGCTCATTTTCCTTTTCCCAACATCTGCCTCTGATCTATCTCTTCGCTCTTTATCATAAGACGCTTTAAACTTGTCAAGCTCTTCTTTCAGTAAAATATTTGATCGCTCAGCGGAGCTTGTGGCCTTTTGTTCTCTTGAGACATCATGGCCTAGATCTTCAATGACTTGCGCCATTTTGTCCTTCTGTTTCATCAGAGTCGCATTTTCAACCTTGAAGTCTTCGAGGTCTTGTCGCAGCTTTTTCTCCGCAGCTTCCAAATTGGCCTTCTCCTTACTAAGCTTGGTGCGCTGTGTAGTGGCATCATCTGTAAAGGAAGTACGCATTCTTTTCAGATGATCACCTTTCTTTTCAAGCTCTTTGTAGAGTTTCTTATTCTCAAATGCAAGAGTAGAAATTTCCTGGGAAGCATTTTCAAGTTCTTTAGTGATTTTGTTCTTCTCTAAAATAAGATTCTCCTTATTGGCAAGATCATCGTCAATGAACTTTTTCAACTGAGAAATCTGCTGAGAAAGCTGGAACTTTTCGCTGACGACACTGTCTAGATCACTCCTGAGTTTATTGGAGTAGGCCACAGAGTCGTTGATACGAGTTTTGAGTTCTTCGATAAACTTGACTCCCTGTTCGCGAGCATCCTCATGTTCCTGAAGTTTTTGTTTTAAGCTAAACAGTTCATCACGAGTTGTAACATTTTGAGACGCACGAAGACGCGCCGATTCCAACTCCGTAGCCAGCATGTCCTTTACTTCTTTGATGTCTTGTAATTCTGCAACAGTAGTAGCAAGTGAATCTTTTTCATATTGAAGTTTGTCAATGGCTACTTGACAACTAGAAATGTCATCCATATGCTTTTGCCGTTCAGCATTGAAGTCTTCGTCGTGATGAGCCAGTCTCGATTTGAGCTCATCAATTTTTCTGTCAAGAAGCTTGCGACCTTCATCATTTTTAACATCGTCGGAAACTTTGGCTTGAAGTAGCCGACGGGCGTCTTGCTCCTCCTTCTCCAATTTAGCGCATTTATCTTTGAGATTTTCAACTTTTCTCTCGGCAGTCTCCAGCTTTTCCAGCACGACATTATACTTCTTTTCAGCATTCTGAAGATTCCTGTGATGTTCAGACAAATCCAGGAATTTTTCTTTGACCTCATTTTTAATTGAATTAAGGTCTGATTCTTTCTTGGAAATTAATTCTTCATAATAAGAAGTATTCTTGTATAATTCTTCCAGCTGTGCACGCTGTTCTTCGTTCTGTATAGCGAGCTCATTGACACGGTTATTGGCCACATCTAGCCTGGAGTTTGCTTCTGTCACTTTAGATTGGATGTCTTCACTTGATTTTGAAAAATTTTTCTTTAGCTCAGTAATTTCATCTTGGCGTTCAGAAACCGTGCGTCTGAGACTCACAAGCTCTTCTGACAGCTCCTCATACTCTGCCAGTTTGCTAGCTTGATTGGAAGTAGTTTGTGCAAGTTCTTTTTCCAATAGGGTGATACGCTTCTTGAGTTGCTCCTTCTCCTGCTCCAAATTACTGATAAGTATGGCGCCTTTTTCCAGTTCATTTCTCCAAGCATCAGCTTGAATATCAACCTTTTTCTTGGCCAGCAAAAGCTCCTCACATTGAAGCTCAAGGCGATCTAAATCCTCCAAAGCTCCCGTAAGCTGCTCTTCAAGGTCAACTTCCCGTTCTTGGGAACGTTTCAAAAATTCTTCTTTATCTAGAGCTAAGCGCCTTTCAGCATCTAATGTTTCTTGTATCTTTTGCAATTGTGATTCAGCTTTTCTCTGTTCATCTTTGACAAGATCTCTTTCTGATTCAATTGACTTGACCACTTGTTCAAGCTTTTTAATCTCCATCAGCTGAGCTTCGCTATGTCCAGTTTCTGCGGAGGCAATAAGAAGCGGTCTCATTTTAACGTATAGCTTCCACCATGGATTATTTTTCATCTCAAGGTAGACTTGAAAGTTTCGCCTAATGATGCTCGTTGCTTGTGCCTTAAATAATGTCTTTCGCACTTTTTCTCGTTGTAAGTATCCACGCGAGATGGATTGGAACTGAGTGATAAGCTCGCGAACCATTGTTTCGCGTCTTTCTTCAAGCTCTGCTAAAACACCGGACTTAAAAAAGACTTTAGTGAGACCAACTTTGTACAAGTTCTCATCTAGAAGCAATTTATTGAGAATAATTTGGCAAGCTTTTTGTCCTTCAATGTAGCCCTTTGGCATGCCACTGACAAGAACTTCATAGCGTTGTCTAAATTCCGAGAAAAATATGCGGTTTGGGTAGCCAGTTCTAGCAATTCTAATACCTTCCAATACACCATTGCATCTTAGTTGGTCTAGAACTAACAGATTATCAAACTGGTGAGGAGTTTTTTGATGGTTGGGAATAATACATCTAACGAAATGAGGGTGTGTAGAGTTGAGTTGTGTAATGAGATGTGTAAGTTGCTCTTTGTGTCTCTGAGCAACGGTTCTGAACAACCCCTTTTTAATAACTTTTCCTCCCGGTCCTGATTCTGACGCCTCATTTGCGAATAGGTATCGAATATTCGCCTCCGTAGACTGAACCAAAAGCTGTGTGACATTGTCATTTAAAGGATCCTTGTTCTTTTCAAGCCACCCTTCTGTAGAGTACTCAACATCAGCGGCGTAATGAGTAAGAATAAAACCTTGTGAAAGTCTGGCTGGGCGATATTTGGAAGACTTGTTGCTCCAAAGGTGATGCAATTTGTCGGTGAAAGACTTGTCAGTAGCTTTTGGCATGACACAGTCTTCGTCGAGGCATGAGAAAATACCGATAGGCTGTAAAAGTTAGTAAGATAATGGAATGTAGATATGTAGGTGAACTTACATTAGTCTTTTCAATAAGATCAATGGTCGGCTGCAAATCGTGGCCAAAATCAATGTACTTCCATTCAATATTTTCGCGAGAATATTCCTCCTGTTCAAGAACAAACATGTGGTGATTAAAAAATTGTTGAAGCTTTTCATTTGTGTAGTTGATGCACAATTGCTCAAAACTATTGTGCTCAAAAATTTCAAACCCAGCAATATCTAAAACACCAATAAAGGAAGTATTATCGCTGCTTCGCTCTAAAGTTTGATTGATTTTATCCACAATGGAGCCGAAAGTTCGCTCATAAAGACTTTTTGCAAGTGCTTCAAGAGTATTCTTGACCTGTTCAGCATTACGAGACTGATGAACCCACTCACGGCCAGCCTTCACTCTCGGTCTTAGCAAACCTTTAATAAACTGATCAGAGTTGATGCCCAACAAATGGCAAACTCGTTCTGCTTGTGCAATGTTGAGCATACGGGCCTGGTCTGATCTCTCTGAGCCGAGCTCGATATTTCCAATATTCAGAATTGCAGACATAACACGAAAAATTTCATTTTGTTCGTGCGAGGTAAACCCCATGATCTTAAATGAGTTGATGAGGCTTTTATACTCTTCCTTATCATTGACTCCTTTAACTTCCTTGTTGGAATCACGGAGATATGAGTACTCATTTGGATCTGACTCTAGAATGAGAGAGTCTTTGAGCTCCCTCGGCAAGCCTTTGATAAGTTGATAGAAAATGTGATAATTTCTTTCTTTGGGATTTTGGTAAATGACTCTTGACTTCTCCAAAAGATACCAGTCAATGGAAGCTCCAGCAATTTGTCCAGAACGGCCAAATTCGATTCGGATGAATTTTCCAAATCTTGAAGAGTTGTTATTGCGAAGGGTCTGAGCATTACCAAATGCTTCCAAAATTGGGTTTGCTTGCAATATTTGTTGTTCAAAAGTAGGATGACTATCACCAAGCTTGGGACTCTTCACGCTGGCATGGGTGGACATATTAGAAGTTGTAATTGCAGCCAAATATTGAATGACTTTCTTGGTGTTTTCCGTTTTTCCTGCGCCCGACTCACCAGTGACGAGAATTGATTGGTTTTCATGTTCTTCAAGCATATTGCGAAATGCAAGATCAGTAATTGCGAAAATGTGGGGAGCTGTCTCTTCGCGTTGCTTGTTTTTGTATGATAGAATTGCTCCAGGGCTGTAAATGGGAATATCTTTGTATGGGTTAACCGCGACCAAGAATAAGCCGGAATAGGTCTATACAGTTAGAAACGAGATAAAAGTTTTGTACAGCACTTACGTATATTGAATCTGACATGTATCTCATAGAAAGATTATGGACGACTGAAGCCTCATTCAAGTATGTCAACTCAGCCATGTCTTGAGCGTTATCGAATTTTGGCGGATTGACTCGATCAACCTCCTCTGGCGAAACTATGCGATCCTAGAAAATTGTTAGAATCATATATACAAAATAGCGCTTATCACATACCGAGTCGTCTACGCATCTAATCCTTAGTGTTCCATCTTCAGAGTCTTCGCTAACTACGAACCCTTTGATGAATGCTAGCTTATCATCAGGAAGCCAGACCCATTTCTTAGAAGCGAACTCAGAGTTTTGTAAGTTGTCTTTGATGTCAATAATTGGAGATTCGTCTTGCTCACTGATGTGGGTGTCATGCATTATCTTGGAAATAGTCGATATGCTGGTAGATGGAGAAAACGTTTTGGTCCTGCTCCTGCGCAAGGAAGACCTTAGGCTTTTGGACATGATGAAATAAATAAAAGGCCTTAGATTTGGATTGTCTCAGAAAGGTCCGTAAAAATGTGGTATCAGTATTAGAAAAGAAGCAAACGGTTGTTAAATAGGGGAAATGTGCAAAGGTTTCAACAAAATATATAAATTGGAGTGACTATTGTGAAGATGAATGGATTGAGGTATCGGTGAAAAGTTCAAGAAGCAAGATATTTCAAGGCGTAGCAAACAATTCTAGACGACGAGAGTATCCATTGTTTGAACTTTCTAAGAGAGATGAAAAGCCATGTAAACATGTCGAACTTCATTTTGTTTATATTTTTAGCCTGTTGTGGTTGTCAGAGCAACCGATGCGTCGCGATCACGTCGCGAAATAAATTTGACTTTTTACACGGCTGACTATAACTTGGATTTTGTGTTTAGACTTGTAGGTTATGATTGGAGATGAAAATATCAATCAGATCGATGGTGGTCTTCTTCCCCACCTCCTTTAACATTTAAAATGGTAGATTCTGAAGCTTCGAATGAACGTCCAGTCAGCAAGAGAGCTTCAGTAATGAGTCCAGACTCTGAATCAGTACCTGAAGGAAGATTGATAATGGAACAGATATTTGTTCGACGCAAGAGTACAAGATCAAGGGCAGCGTCCCGCAGTGGTACATCTGTGAAATCTCTAAATGTTATTAGCAGCAGTAGTAGCAGTGGTAGTAGGGATTTTGAGGACCAATCAGTAGAAGAAGCTGAAACAGCTAGTTTACAAGAAACACAATCTGGACCTAGTGCACCAATCGGTTCCGGATCCTCTAGTGGCAGTGACAATGCCAAAAGCATGATGAGTCAAACACCAATTGCTGACAGATTTTCAGCAAGCATCGGTGGTACCCCTTTTCAAGCTATGGGCGGTTCCTCAGAGTCTGAGGGTCCTTCTAACAAGCAAATTGAAGAGCTAAAGAAAAGTATTGAAAAGATCCAGCTGCAAAACAGCGCGGACAAGCCACGTCCAGGCAAAAGACGAGAACGGCCTCCTGCAAAGTCTGATATTTCTACTGACTCGGGCGATGAAGAAAAATTTAATCAGGAGAAATATTCTGGAGATACCGTGAGCGAATCAGTAGATGCAAAGGGAGCACTTGATAAACTCATGTACGATGGTAACAGCGAGAGCAAGCCCAGAAATAACAGAGTAAGAGCGGTGCTTCTTGTGCTATGTCTTCTGTTTATTGTATCTCTTGCTATCAATGTTTACAGCGGAGTGTATGAAGAAGAAGGAAAAAAAGACTCATTACATGTCTAACAAAAATAGGTCCTCAATTAAAACAATGTTGAAAAAGGAAGAAGTGTCGGTTCCGGCAACAACTAGCACTACTCAACCGTCACCCCTGCAGACTAGAGTTCCGGGAGTCGAGTTGATTACCAAGGACGACCCAGAAGTGAAGGATCTTTTGAACAATCCTGATTTGCGACAAGTTTTTTACGGGATTGACTACTCACCCCTAAACGCTCAGTTAGTAATGAATTTCAGTTAAATATTATTGCTAACAACCAATAGATATCCGGCATGTGGAACAACACAACGAGATGTGACCTTAGATATAGCGGTACTATCCCAGCTAACTGACAAAGTTAGACTATATGGAACAGACTGCAACCAGGTAGACTTTGTTTTGAATGCCATACAGGACTTGGGACTTGATATGACGATTTCCCTAGGCGTCTGGGTTGATCGCACATATGCGGGAAGTCATCGACAATTGATGGAAATGAGGCGGATTTTGGATGCGTATCCTGCTAAATATATTGACTCCATTCTTATTGGTAACGAAGTGCTGTTTCGGCAAGAAATGAGTGAGCATGATTTGATTTCGCATATTGAGACGACGAGAGCATTTTTAAAGTCTAAGGACCTTAATATTCCAGTTGGGACGTCGGAGGTCGGGGCTAAATGGAATGCAGAACTTGCATCTCATGTAGATATTCTGGCGGCTAATATTCACCCGTTTTTTGGGGGCGTTCCGGTTAATGTGTCAACCAAATGGACGTACGAGTTTTTGCACGATCAAATTTTGGTGAACATGACAGAGTGGGAGGTCGTTCCGTCTAAGATTGTGATATCAGAAGTTGGGTGGCCAACAGGAGGAGGCCGAATTCTTGGATCAGTGGCTGGTGTCAAGGAGCTACAGATATTGCTGGAAGATTGGTTGTGCTCGACAGAAAAGGCCGAGAACGTTGGATGGTATTGGTTCGAGGCTTTTGACGAGCCATGGAAAGAGATATTTTCTACGGAGGAGCAACAGTGGGAAACTCAATGGGGTCTTCTTGGAGGGGATCGTAAATTGAAGCCTGGAATCAAGCTGCCAACCTGCGAGCGAGATATGCTTACATAATTGGGATTTCATTTTACGTGTACACAACCTGTGCTCATTCTAACGATTCTTAGTTCTTTACTTTATCTCAACCATTATAAATTCAATTGCATTTTTTTATCTAGCTTTACTTGATTGGATTAATATTGGTAGTTGAAAACGGATAAGACGAGCTGAAAGCACAACAAAAGTAAGGAGTATTTATAAGAGTCAAAAACACTCAAGATGGAGCGAATGCCATACGACTGGTTTCTGGAGGTTCCACCAGTCACACGAGCATGGACTGCTGCTATTGCAATCATGTCTATTCTTGAGCAGTGCAGGATTGTGACTGAGGTTCAACTTCTGTACAACTACCGGCAGGTATTTGTTGCGCACGAGGTAAGTTGAAAAAAATAAAAATGAAAATAAAAAAGCGACGACGATGGTTTATTATAATTACGTTTTTTTTTTCTTTTTCTTTTTAACTGGATCATTCTTCTAACTGGATGAAAAGTACTGGAGATTAGTGACATCTTTTTTATACTTTGGACCTTTGAGCATAAACCTGATTGTATACGCATACTTTGTGGCCAAGTTTAGTCGGATGCTCGAAGAATCATTTTATACGCACAAACCTGGGGAATATCTTTGGGCAATCTTTTTCGTCAGCAGCACATTAATTGCGACATCGAGTCTGCTGCCGTTGGTTCTGTCCAGTATTAGCAGTAGTAGGTTTTCAGCGAGTTCGGCGTCGTCGTTCCCTTTTTTGGGGCCGTACTTGTCTAATGCTTTGGTTTACATTTGGGCACGACGAAATCCTGATATCCAGCTGTCTTTTTTGGGACTATTTGTGTTTTCTGCGCCTTACTTGCCTTGGGTAATGATGGTATTTTCGGCAGTCGTAAAGTCTACATCGCCAAAGGGCGAGTTGATGGGCATTTTTGTGGGGCATTTGTACTTTTTCTTTGAGGATATTTATCCGAGCTTGTCTAATAACGGGTCACGCCCATTGGCTCCCCCATGGCTTTGGTTTAAGCGAGATGAAGGCGACCAGCAAGAGGCAGGTGTGCGTGATGGTGGTAACGGAGGAGGAGAGGATGAATTATTGTTGGCGGATGCTGTTCCTGAGAATTTAAGAAGGAGATT
>JAKVQY010000242.1:0-19041 GCA_030463045.1 Geotrichum macrosporum
TGCTGGATACTCTCCAGTTCTTGATTGCCACACTGCCCATATTGCTTGCAAGTTCGACACTTTGATTGAGAAGATTGATCGTCGTACTGGTAAGAAGACTGAGGACTCTCCCAAGTTTGTCAAGGCCGGTGATGCTGCTATCGTCAAGATGGTTCCTTCCAAGCCCATGTGCGTTGAGTCATTCACCGAGTACCCTCCTCTTGGACGTTTTGCTGTCCGTGACATGAGACAGACCGTCGCTGTCGGTGTCATCAAGTCTGTCGATAAGTCTGACAAGGCTGGTAAGGTCACCAAGTCTGCCCAGAAGGCTGCCAAGAAATAATCTATTTAATTTATATTAAGTTGATAATATAATACTAGTATTTCATTGTTTAATTGTATCGAAAGAATCGTAATGTAGTACAATTTGTGAAAAAACTCGTGAGGTTATGACTTGCCACAATATGCGGAGAAAGTGAGACTGCGCCACGCCTATGGAGAAACCTTTTCCACTTAGGGCGCATCCAGAGTTATATGGAATTTGAGCTACATACAGAAGAATCAATGATGACGAAAATATTACAGAGACACGAGTGGATATTATTTTATAATTTCAAACTATTTGATTTTGGAACCTCGAAAATTTAATACCAATGGCCAAGTTTTTCAGAAAACTCGAGTGAACTGTTCCAAGTTGAAGCTTGGTAAATTGATTTTTTTTTCAAGAAATATTACAGGAGAAGTACTCTGGTTTTGCTTGACCAAGGAGTATACGCAATCTCAAATGCTCATCTAGAGGAAACGTTTTTTTAGGGTTCTTGCCGTCATTAATTATTTCGTATTGTTAGAATGGTTCCAGCATGCTTTTCAAATATTGGTGGAAGGCACTGTGAGATTCGACTGGCAAAAACTATAAGCTCGGGGTTTTGCGTGGTACCATGTTGATGATAGGATAGTTAAAATCGTCAGTCGTTCTTAGGTTGCGAGCTATAAAAAATCCTCATTTGTTACTCTAGAATCTATTCGATAGCCGATATTCCCAAGTGTATTTGCATGTGAGGGCCAGGTAACGTCTTGGTATTATTTTTTCTCTTTCTTTCTTTTTGCCTCAATGAAACATCCGAGTTTGCGTAGTTATATCCGAAAGGGAAAAAAAAAAGCTAAGAGATGAAATTTGAAGGAAATTTTTTTTTTTTTTCATATTTAAATTTCATTTCTGCATTCTTTATTACATTTCGAAAATTATCGATATGCTTTAAAGCTAGATATCTGCTCGATTAAGAGTATAGCTAACTTCTACTTGGTATGAAAATCTCTTTTCAGTTATTATTTTAATTCGTATTCAGTTTCTCAGAAACTTGAACTCCCTTCTTTGTCTTTTTAAAAGAGATTCTGATACTTCAAAGTATCTGAAACTGACCCCAACTTTTAACAACTGAAAAACTTGACAAATATATTAGTGTGAAGTGATTGAAGTTTGACTAGCCCAGATCGGTAATGTGTAATATATACAAGAATAAGTACAAGATACCATCGGCAGTCAGGGTATACCGTATAGAAGAAACAGAGCTAAAGTTAATTTATGGAAATAAATGGATTGAGAACAAATACAGACTATATACAGACTATATTTGCTATTTGTTAAACTTGAAGAACTATTATGATTATTAGAAAAAGTACACGAAATCTTGAGGCATGCTGAGTTCATAAATTCTCCAAATCCCTTTTACGACGAATCATGATAATTTAGCACTAAGTTTACTACACATGATAGCGCTTGATATAACTAGCGCTTGATATTTGCCTCTTGTATTGTTATGTTTAGCTTATATACTTGCTTCCAACGTCACTAATTACTTACTGATAACTAACAATATCCTCCGCTATTTCTTCCCCAGTATTAAATTCCATCACTTCCATTCATCACTTTCATTCATCAATTCAAAGTAAGCAGGCTCTTCAATATTCAAGTAGTGACTAATGGCTCTGTATCTAGCTAGACAAACTGAAAATTCTTTAACAACCAAATCTTAATTAATGCACTCATTTCATGTTTCTGAAACAATTCTTGACAAGAGACTTCAACTCGTATTAGACTCAGAATAAATATTTATTCAGCACACAATGCTATCCAGCTCTTAAATCACCTAAGCAGCAGTAATTGGTCGCGATTCAAGTTTGACGGCATCGCCTGCTCCCCCCTCAGTCGAAGGAGACTCGTCTACTGCATTATTCGGATTGGAAACTAAAACTGTACCAGCGTTTAACCAACGCATGTAGAAATCGTCCATAAATAGCTTTGCAACGTCTGCACGAGAAATCTCATCTCGAAACCTCTTTTCCTTAAGTAGTGTGAGAATATGTAAGCAGTTTGGATAGCTGTTTTTGTTTGAACCTTGTTAGCCGGTTTGAAAAAAGCTGCAAGTATCCAAACTTCAAATAAAACGGGTTATTCTTACATGAGATATTTTGCGTTTTCGGGCTTCCGCCAGTATTCCAGGTAATTTAGATAATTCAAAAACTCTTGATTATCGAGATACTTGTTTTGAGCAAGAAAATTCAAGTACTGGGGATTCGAAAGTGACTGAACAAACTATTGAAAAAAACAAAAAAAAACAGAAAATGTTGGTATCAGATTCTTTTCAATAAATCATATTGCAAAGCACTACAAGATAATACTCACTTCTAGTTCAACTTCCCACCGCGTAGGAGGCACAACTATATCTTCGACTTCTTCATCAGTACCTAGTGTTGACGGTGGTACTTTTTGGGATTGTGCGCTATTGGGCTGTGGACTGTTATTACTCATTTGGTGGCTGCAGCTGTTGATTTCGACGGTTGTTTCTTTATTGATAGAGTTACAAGACGTTGATTCCAAGAACCTTCTGGAAATTCATATGATGCCGATGTCAGTTTCTGGAATATGGACGACGCTTTGTGAAAAATACAGGAAGTGGGCTCAAGATGACTCTATCACGTGATGGAGCTGTAATTTCGTGGCCACCCTATTTCCGACCTCGCAGAAGTATATATATATTCACAGAAGACGCAGTTTTTAAATATCTCTGTATTATTTATTCCCCACCGTCATTCATTGTTCAGGAGACTCGAAAACTTGTTCAATTGGACTTTAGAATGTCATCGTCTTTATCTTCGTCACCTAGCAAACGCGCTCGGAAACATCATCAGACATCAGCAGTACTTGTTTCCATCGGTTCCTATATTTCACCTGACCAACTACTCATTCTCAGCTTCTACTTACTCACAACTATTCTCGGTACACTTGTGCAAACACTGGGTAGTAACCCGGCTACAAGCTACTTTTCACATAAACGTAATTTAGTTAATGTGCTTGTGGTCAAGAAGGGGTGGCTCTGGGTGACTGTCGTGGTCGCTTTTCATGTCTATGAAGTTTTGGCTGCAACACCACCGGAAAAAGGGAACAGCGAACTGGACAATAAACATAAAATCGAAAAAATCAAAGGTATACTTCTTAGATTTGCGTGTGCTACAGTTTGGTGGATTATTTTTGCCCAATGGTTCCTGGGGCCCCCAATTATGGACCGAGTATTCACTTTGACTGGAGGTGCTTGTTCTGCGAACGAAATTTCTACAACTTCTGCCAATAATGACTTTATGTCAATTGCATCTTCGTCTACTTGTAAGAGTGGCGGTGGATCCTGGAGTGGAGGTCATGACCCTTCAGGGCATATGTTTTTGCTGTCGCATGGCTCACTTGTTCTCTGGTTTGAAATCCTGCTTCCCGCTCTAACTTCCAGAACCTCTTCTGCTGCCTCTTCCAGTACTTTAAAAAGAATAAAGAGAGAACCACTTAGTAGGGCTACCAAGGCTGCAGCTGTTTTAGTTGCCATCTTTTGGTGGATGATGCTTATGACAAATATCTACGCTTTCCATTCGTTTGCAGAGCGCTTGGCCGGGCTTCTCTGGGGGTACTCCGAGATTGTTTTGCTTTATATTATTGCTGCTAAGGTTCCTGCGCTGGATTTCCTCTCCCGCTAGTGTCACTTGCACTTTATTATTGTATATTGAAACCAAAGGTTATTTCTAATTAGATACCAAAGAACAGTGATGAAATGAACGAATTTTAATCTAATCTCACATTTAACAAACAGAAAAGTCTTAGGAAAATGTAGTATTGAGCACATAGCTATTCGCGTAGAACGTGAAGAAGTATTGCGAACTTTGAGTTGCGTTCGAGATCTTTCAATGGGTTGTGTGCCTTTAAGTTGCTGTAATACACGAGTACGCGCCGGCATCCCTTCCTCAGCTCGAAACCTATCAAAAAAAAAAAAAAATCTGTCCTGGGAACGCAATCAACCGCTCTCACGAAATTAGGGTCATGCATGAGTAAAGACGTATTGACGCCGAGAATTTACATCAAGGAAGTATTCGTGAACCAAGGACAACATGGCAGACCAAAAACTGGTTAGCCCACAAGTTACGAAACACTTGAGTGTGCGGGGTGCCCGTACTACCATGCACGGCAAATGAATGGGCAATACCAATGGCTTTCTAGGCTATAAGCCATGATTATTAATTTAGCGGAGCGAGAGCGAACAAGGTATGGCAAGCTTTCTTAGGGCCCGAGTTGTAATTTTGACTCAAACTCCCTTTACCGTAGTCATAATTTCCAGAGTGTATCAAAGGGGGAGATGGGCGCTAATAAGAGGCGCCGACCTCAATACTAAGGCACATAAGAGACGGTGTAATCATAATTATTTAAAGCACTTCAACTAGAGACAACGAGAAAACGCTTGACCCATTTTTGTACTGGAGCATCAAGCCACGAAGTAAAAATATAGTCTAAGAAATACTTCTAAGCAGGCGTAGAACAATTGGACGTTGGAAGTTATCGGGCGGGGTTCTTGCGCAACATTGAGAACGGAAACGAAGTTAGCGTTAAACAGTACAGCACTCGACACATCCTTGGCTAAATCGAAGCCTGTTATTCCTAAGAAGATACTGTTGTCACTACATTTAAGGCAGAGAGCCATTAAAATTGTTCACAGTTATGAAAGCATATGGATGATAATAGGCATCAAACATGCGGACCTGGGTCTGGGGTGTACAAGGGAAATTACAAGAGAGAATCAAAAGGTCATCAACTACAGCTTCAGGTAAAGGTTTGAGTTCTGTCAGTTGATAGAATTTCCGTTAGCAAGTCTATAAAATAGTGGTAAAGTTTTCTAGGCAGTATAGTAATGGAACGAGCAGTACTAGCATGATAACAAATTAGCATACGGACATTGGAACCTACATTGTGACAAAGTTTAACAGCAAGAGCAGACCTGATGCGGGGAGGCTTCTTGATGCTTGTGAGACTCAAAAATGTAATATAGATGCCGATATCAAGACGGGGGGTAAAATTTTAATCCAACATATCGCCAGTTTTGGGCAAAAAAACAAAAACGCTGAGGCCCTGTGAAAACAAGTCTTCCATGGTGTTAAAAATCTCGACCACTAATATTAAGATTGAATAATTTAGTACCTGGAGTTGGATAGTCATTGTAACAAGTACTCGCTCAACCGCATCTTTGGTAAGGACTCGAAAAGAATCAGAATGATTGTCAATAGATGAGAAATCCAGGAGATATTTGGCGAAGCACGTGAACTTTGGATTACCTCCAGAGGTCTACTGGGCTTGCTGTTAGTCAAAGCGAGTGAAATATACTTGAATGGCAATTTCAACAATTGTTGGCTTTCCAGGTTTCAGCATCAGTATAGGATTTATTTTTGTAAGCGTTTGCAATGCCGGTGAAACGCGGTACCAAGCCATTCAGTGAAGAAATTTGGAATAGGTTCGTGTAGGGATCAACAATAGGAGAATCAAGAATGCGAAAAAGAAGTAGTAGTTGGGATTATAGTAGTGTCGGATTCTTTAATATAGTCAAAGGGGATTCATACATTGCGGCCTACCGTTTTGTCCTCTGTAAATAATCCGGTCTTATTTTAACAAATGTCGTCAACAGAGGCCAGTGCAAGAGAATCAAGTTTACGCACAACGAAATTGATGGCAATTACTTCAGCAATGACTCTACTAGGAATCAAGTCGCAAGCACCAAACGATTTTGTCATGGAACCTAGTAGTACTTGAACCATAGCATGGCAAACCTAGGAGGTAAAAAACGCAGGGTTCACCTTGATCAAACTGATCAAAGGAATATTTGCTTACGGGTTCCTTATAAGTGGGCAAACCCTAGCGTTTCAAAGAGTTGCATTAGACTACGTTCATAGCTTTTGTCAACTATGCACACTCAAAGCATAGGTGCTTTGCGAACCTTTTTCTCGTATGACAGTGAAATAATGATAATTTCTTGCTACTCAAATCGGCATCAAAGCTGCTGAAGCCCTCGCCATTGCTGCATAATTTAATGCTAAAAACCAATACCATGTTTAGTGGCTTTAAATACAAAAAAATTCAAATCATACTGATTGATTTCATATAATGCAAATAATTTGCCTCTTGTATTATTATGTTTAGCTTATATATTTACTTCCAACGTCATTGATGACTTACTAATAACTAGCAATACCCTCCGCTATTTCTTTTTCTGTATTAAATTCATCACTTTCATTCATCGATTCAGAGTAAACAGGCTCTTCAATATGCAAATAATGCTTTCTCAAATTTAATAATTAGCGAATATAGGCCAAAGTTCTATCGGCATACTTGAAATTTCCCAATACTTGAAGTAATCACGTGACTAAATATTGACAACGCTTATTTTCAACTTTAAATATTTTGAGGTCACATGACCTTTACTTTTAACACCGCACTCTGAAAACATGAGCAATATTAAAATAGAGAAAAACGCCCAATTTTATTCTAGCATAAAGAATATTTAGAGTAGGCGTTCGTTTTGTGTAATTGGCACTTTTTTGAAAAGATATGGTACCGTTATTTTATTCAAGTTTTTGATTTCCCATAACCAAAAAATGCCTGATAACTGAGATAAATTTATATTATTATTAATCATTAATAAGTTTTGCTTATATATTACAACTGATTACTAATATAATTGAATTTGACATTTTTCTCTAGAGAATTGCTACATCTTTTGAATCACGTGCAAAATACCTCGGCTATCATCCCTCCCCTTCGAATCCTTTCTTCTGCACTCTCCAAAACTTGAAATACACTCGGAAACCCCACAATAATACAAATTCTCCCTCCATCTTCATTCCTGCCTCCTGCTGTTGATCTCTGGGTGCTGTTAGTTTCCATATAGGCATATTATTCTGAATAGTCTTTGAATATTTGTTAAGCATTGCAGCTATATTAGATGACCTTATTAGGCCTTGCTTTGCTACCATCATTGTCTTCGTCCATCATCATAGCTACTCTACTTTCCACAATTACTCCAACAAAGACCTCAAAATGATCTCTACGATTTCCGGATTTTTAAACAGGCACAAGCGCAAATTCATCATCACCGCTGGCATTGTGGCCTCAGGTTATCTAGCTGTCGACTACCTCAAAACTAAATTCTTTGAACTCCAAGACCGACTAGCCACGGAACGCGCCGCCAAAGAAAATTTGCGCCGTCGGTTCGAACAAAACCAGCAGGATGCCACATTTACCATCATGGCCCTTCTCCCCGCCCTTGCGTCAGATATCTTGGAACGCTTTCCTGTAGAGAAAATCACACAGGAACTGCAAGCAAAGCGGTCTGAAAAGGCCATTGTCCGCGCTCCCTTGTCTGATACTGGTTTTTCCGATATTTCGAATCTAACAGGTCCAACAGAACCCATCTCTGAAGCTAATCAAACGCAATCAGGCGAACTCACTCAGTCCTCCATTTCCATCAACGATACTCCAGACTCTTCCGCTCTCCAAGTTAACGTCAGGCAAAAAAAGTCAAAGTCAGAGCTTTGGCAAGATCTAAAGATCCAGTGTATGTGTGCCACATAAACAATACCAAATCAAAGCGTCTAACCCTCTATTTAGCCCTCACTCGCTTGTTTACTCTCATATATTCTAGTGCTCTTTTGGTCTTTTTCACTCGTCTTCAGCTCAATATTCTAGGCCGCAAAAACTATATTTCTTCCGTGATCCAGCTCGCTGACCATCACGATCCTGAAATTACGCTACACGATAGTTCCTCTGACTTCCCCATTCATGGAGAAGGTAGTGATAATTCTCGCTCGGAACAAGAAGCCCAGATCAACCGCATGTACCTGTCTTTCAGCTGGTGGCTGCTCAACAAGGGATGGGACTCTCTTAGCCAACAGGTCACTGATGCAGTCCTTAAAGTTTTTGATACTATCAATCCCCGCGCAGATCTTTCACTTGCCGAGTTATCTGAGCTCATTGGTCAAGTCCAATACATGATTGACTACCCGGAATCCTCGGTAGAGTCCCAAAAGTAAGTTTACTCCAAGCTTTGCTCGAATTTTTATTCTCTAACAGTTCCTAGCTTTCTTTCTAATCTTCTGCCGCCAGTGGAACTAGAGTCATATGTGCTAGCTCAAACAGCATATCTAGGGTCTGCTCACGTGCCAGAAGATGCGGGCCTAACTGGCGAATTGCGAAACCTGCTTGACGAAACCGCAGACTTTATCGAGTCTCCCAATGCCAGTGAAGTCATCAAACGATTAGTACATACAGGCCTCGCCGTTTCAGTTAACAAAATCTCGACAATGTACCCACAATCTGACCCAGGCACAGGCCTAGTAGTTTCGTCACCCACCTCTGATGGAGGTAGCTCAAGTGGTGACAACAGACTATTCCTCCCGCGAGTCAAGTTGGCGAGCATTCTTGCCAATGTTACCAGGCAAGCCACTGCCATGGGTACCGGTACTCCATTTGAGCCTAATGAATATATAACTGCCATGACCAATGTCCAGGACCTCGATGCCTTCTCTGCTGTAGTCTACTCCAACTTTGATTGGCGTGGCCTGGACACCAAGTAAATAGAAAGCAAAAATTAAAACGAAAGACTACATATTATGAGACACTCTAGTGCCGCCTTTCCTTGTAGCCCTTCCATCTTCAACTCTCAGGGTCCCTCTTGGGGGTGTCCCATGTCTTCTCCACATCCGTTGTAGAGTTCATAGCTGTGAACCCCAACCCACATTTGAACTTACAACTTTTTTCTGCCATGAAAGCTAGGAATTCTAGCCATTTCCATTCTTTCTCTACGACGTTTATTACTATATACTCCGACTCTTGTTCTTCAGCAGACATTTAAACAAAACAAACCTACTAGCATTTATTACCGTGAAATCAATCGTAATGGTCACTCTTGTATCTTCTGACGGCCACGCCTTTCAAGTCGGTAGGTCATGTTTGGAACATATTGGCCACACTTTAGCTAACATGTTAACAAGACTCCAAGGTCGCATCCAAGAGTATTCTCATTAAAAACATGATGGAAGGCGAGTAGATATTTTCAAGCACACTACTTCAACTGAATACTAACTTATAACAGACATTGGAGGTGAAGAAGAAGCCGAGATCCCCCTTCCCAACGTACGTATACTACTCTAGGCCTCGGCCCTTTCCAACAGCTGTCTCTGACAATGGTTAGGCAACCTCAAATGTTCTCAAGAAAGTGCTCGAGTACTGCGAGTATCATAAAGAAGACGTTGCCCCTGCTTCTGAAGATGAGTCCGATCGCATCAAGCGCACAACTGACATTTCCGAGTGGGATCAAAAGTTCCTCTCAGTTGACCAGGAGATGCTCTTTGAAATCATCCTGGCCGCCAATTACTTGGATATTCGACCTCTGCTTGATATTGGCTGCAAGACTGTGGCCAACATGATCAAGGGCAAGACTCCTGATGAGATTCGCCGCACCTTCAACATTCAAAACGATTTCACGCCAGAGGAAGAGGACCAGATCCGTCGTGAGAACCAGTGGGCCGAAGACCGATAAATGGCTGGTTTCACCACTGCTAATGTGTTCTATTTTATTAATATTCTCTTCAATTTCTCATGTCTTTAAATATACAATTTTAGGATTCCTCTATTTTTTTCATTTTTTATTTTACTCTCTGTAAGGCTTATTCTGCTCAATTATTGCTACCTAAAAGTCAGCCGAGCTGTTGTGCAGCCTCTCAAAAATATATGCTAGTAATTTCCTCTCAAAACTCTCCCTCCTTGAATTCCTTCCTGGTACCCATAGCCAACAAAAAAACATTTCACCGCACACAATGGCTGCTACTGAGGACAGACAACAATCATATCCGCCTGTGCAGCATCCTTCATATAAGCAGCGGTCTATTGAAGTTCAATCAAATGAAACCCCGCCAGTGGCACCACACCCGGCTGCCGCTGTCCAGTCACCCTACGAAACACAACCACCAGCAAGGTCAGTAGCTTTGACTCCAAACACATCTACGGACTCTCATATTCCTCCTGCTGGGTACCTTCCTGTGAAAACTCAAGCTGCAAGTATTCCGTTTAAACACACATCATCTGCTTCACACCTTCCAGGACCTAGTATTGACTCTCTGGTGACTCGCGAGCCAAGACGGAGTCCGTAAGTTTTTTCCCTTCATCTAATCACACTATAATAAATTGTTTTATTAACCTTTCCAAGCAACCATAGTTCTTTATCTATTGACAAAGTTCGGCGCCAAAACTCGCGCCCGACAATGAGTAACGGTGCGACCCCGCCTCCCCCGCAACACGACCAGCATCAGGAATCGGAAAAACTAACGAGCAATTTCCTTTCGTCAGTTATTTCGGCTGCGCAAAACGTAACTTCTGTATTGCGTGGAGGAGTCCCAGGTTCTCATGATCATAAGCGATCTGCGAGCGATGGCTCCTTCTTTGGGTTCATTAATGACGCAGCACATCCATTTGACGACCCGCTTGCGGATCTCAACAGCTCGATCAATATTGACGATGCTGATGAAGAAAATATTTCCAAGGTATCCGATGTCAAAATAAAGCCTATTAGATCTGCCATTGCGACTTTGGGAAAAGGTGAATTGTCTTTAGAGAGTTTGGGTCTCACCCCAGAAGCCAACCCAGTACAACCGGCAGCTGACCCTGTACTTTCAGATGTGCCGGACCCTGTGCCACAACACAATGCCTTACTTATGCCTAGGGAAGATTCCCTTAGAGTTCCTGAAGACAGGGGAGACTCCGAATCACGCCGGCAATCATTTGATGGCACGTATAACAAAAGGTCTCGTCGATCCCGGAATTCGTTGATTAGCCGCAGCTCGACTGAAGGTAGACATTCCAGGTCACATACGATTGATACTAAACCAGCGTCAAAAGCATTAAGTACTTTTCACTCGAAACGAGGACACGGCCCGAGTTTTTCAGATGAACCATCGCCTCCCCTTGATGAGCCTTCTCAGGATACAACTACAGTCACTCCTGCTTCAGCAGATAGCGAAGACTCGGACCGGCCAAAACCCAGAGGCGAGCATGAGAGTGGAAAGCACCTAGCTGGTTTTGCGTACGCCAACAAGAAGCGGAACCAAGATTTTCACAAACTTTTTCGTTCACTGCCTCCGAATGACTTTCTTCTGGATGATTTTAGCTGTGCTTTGAATCGAGAAATTCTTATTCAAGGCCGCATCTATGTTTCAGAACGTAACATTTGTTTTAATTCAAACATCCTTGGCTGGGTTACAAACTTGGTAATTTCATTTGATGAGATTGTGGGATTGGAAAAGAAAACTACGGCAGGCTTATTTCCAAATGGCATGGTTGTACAGACATTACATGCACGACATTCTTTTGCCAGTTTTATATCCAGAGATACTGTTTTTGAGTTTCTCATGAGTATTTGGCGGCAAACAAATGCACGCACCGACCTAGCCCATGGCAGTCATCCTAGCGATGAACAATTTTCTCTTAACGAAGATGAAGATGACGATTCGGACATGGCTTCATTGAGTGACCATACTGATAGCAGTTCTGGGTTTGAAGAGTATAATGATTCAGATGAAGAAATGGACGATTACGATGAAGATGACGATTCGGACTTGTCCACTGACCAGGAGTTTGGTGAGAGCGCACGGAACGCCAAACCACAGGCGGAAGTCTCTTCTGGTTCGTCCGAAGGAGACAAGAAACCGGCACAGAGTTCAGATGGCGCACAAGCGGCGGAAAATGGTGGGGGTACTGAGGAGGCGGGAGCGTCGTCATCGAAATGGCCAGTCCCTAACTTAGGGCCTGACACACATGCTGCTACTGATCCCGAATATGACTATGAGGCCGCTGGTGAAAAGTTGTTAATTAGTGAAACAGTTCAGGCACCTTTAGGAGTGGTAGCAAATCTGTTGTTTGGCGATAATACCAAATGGATCAGCACGTTCATAATTGACAAGGAGAAGAATGTCGACTTGAAAAACATGTCAGGATTTGAAGGTGGTTTATCATCTGGCAACAAACGAGTTTATGAGTACGTCAAACCGTTAAGCGGTCCTGTTGGTCCTAAACAGACAAGATGTCTATGCACGGATAGCATTGATCACTGGGACTTTGAGTCACATCTATCAGTGGTTACGAGTACAAGCACACCAGATGTTCCGAGTGGCGGTTCGTTTTTGACAAAGACGAGGTATACAGTATCATGGGCAGAAGGGAACTCGACAAGAGTGCTATTGACTTACATGATTGACTGGTCAGCAAAGTCGTGGTTCAAGGGTCCTATTGAAAAAGGTACGCATGATGGTCAGACTTCTTTTGCGAAAAACTTAATTGCTGAGCTCAACGGAGCTATCAAAAGAGGAGGGGGAGCTACGAAACCCAAAGCACCGGGAGGGGGTACTAAGAGGGGGAATAAGTCCAAATCTGCTTCAAAAAAGAAGAAAAAGACAGAGTCCAAGCCTAAACCTAAGGAGCCAGAATCAGCTGTCCGCCGAATTATTGATTTGCTTGTGTCGCAGCCTGTGTCTATTTTGCCTATTCCTGTTTGGGGAATCGTATTGATTTGTCTTGTGTCTCTTTGGACATTCCAAGCTTTATCCACTAGTCACACAGTAGTTGGAAATAATGGATCGGGGTATGAATACTATGGCAGAATTGGCTCCATGTCAAAAGAAAAACTTGAGTTACTCCGCTTAGAAGAAGAGTACAATATTTGGCATTGGATTGACGAACGAACGTCTGGTCTTGGAAGTGGTCAACAACGTCAACAGCAGCAGCGAAGAGGACTGTCAATGTCATCAGGGTTTAGTCGGTCTAAATATTATGAACAGGACTTGAGAGAGGCCATTAAACTTACAGAACTGCGTGTGCAGGAACTTAAGAAAGTTTTGGACTTATAAGCATTTCTTATTTTAAAAACACTTTAAACAAAATGTACATTTTTAAAAAATTCTATCAGTAAATACTCAAGCCAGTTGAATTTCGTGGTAAAAGTACAATGCGACTTTTGTAAGCTTGCAGTTAGCTCAAAACTTTTTCCAGAGTTTTAAATCCGTCTACCATCATAATCAAACAATGTCCCATGTCTTGAGATTCTACATCCAAAACCCTCCACCATTCCTCTAGTGATTGTCCTTCTTCCTGTGTGCCAACATTGTCTGATGCCACTATTGGGATTCCAAGCTGGCAAGCTGCAAGATACACTGCTGCAGCTGCAATTGTGTTTGATTGATGAATTACTAACAAGTTGGGAGCAGTTCCTACAATTGAGTCGGTCAAAAGCGTCCACACAGTCTGTCCAATTTCGTATTCCTGCTTTTCGTTGCTGTTATCTGCAAGTCGTAACACTTGAATATAGCTTAGTGCAAGGTTGTAAGGCAGTACAACTCGTGTATCAAATGCTTGGCTCGCAAGAACCTCCATTTCAGACTCGTAGAGTTGCGGGAGTGACACCAGATGTTTGGCTTCATCTTGTAGTAAATGTGATGTTTTTTGTGAGAGGTAAAGGTTTGGTGTCCGAAGGACGTGATTGAACACTGCCAACACTGTTGATTGAGGATCGCAAACCAATTCATAGCTGGGATTAGATGACAGCCCGTGAATAGATTTCTTGAGTGCAATAAACAAGCCTGCGACCGCCGCCGATGCAAGATTGTTGTTGAAGTAGCCAGTGGATATTAGGTGACGCTGAAATATTGCATGACCAGTGGAGATAGTTTCTTGATCAATCTTTAGTATTACTCCTGTGAGTTGAACCACACATGCCAGTAAAATAGGTTTGATTCTTTTTTCTGTAGAAGATGATGAAGTGGTTACTGAACTTGAGTAGTTATGATATTGGGATGCCGTTGTTAGTGGATTCAGAATGGACCTAGGTAGCTCAAAAATACTATCAGTGACAGTGGCTATTGCTTTCATACTATACGAAACTACTTATTCTGTGAATCAAAATCGAAAATATAGTTTGAGTATGAAGGGCTTTTTGTTTGTCGATGAGGTGGGTTGGAAATAAAAGTCAAAAGACGCTACATCCCAACTTTCAAATATCTACTAACAATATCTAGAGGACTACTGTTCAAATGCAATATATTCTAAAGTCATGGTCAGTCAATTTTTTTGAAGCCTAAATACTTTTTTCTGTAGATTTTGCTTAAAATACTGGGGAGTATTACCTATACTGTACTGACTATTGAGTCAGCTTTACTATGAGCAAAATTTGGAGTGCATGCTTTGGAACTTTCTTGAATTCTCGTATCGGAAGTAGTAATATTTTCGGTTAGATTTTAATTCCTTTCAACGGCCAAACAAGAGCCTAATCAAATCCAGCACATAAAAACTGGGACTGCATTAACAAAAAAATACGCCGAAAGGTGCCAGGATAGAGCTCTAGGACATTTTTAAAACATTTTTGGGCCGACTGGAAACTAAATCTTAAACAAAGCTAAAATTCATCATAAATGTATAAAAAAACATATTTCACTTCCTCGCTGAACATAGTTCAGTTTCAGTTTTAGTTCTAGTTCTAGTTCTAGTTTTAATTATTTGAACTAGCAAAGTTATGCTGCAAACATGGCTTTGGATGAAATATTTGGGAACGAAGGCTGTCTTAGTAAAGAAGGTTCATGGATTCGCTTTCTGGCCATTGCAAGTAGAGAATCGGGAGCTGGTGTTCCTATTGCCAAGTCTGCTTCTGCAGGCAACTCTGGAAGATTGGAAACAGTACCAGCGGGTTGGCCATTAGGATTGGAGCTAAATCGGACTATGTCGCGCTCGATCTCGTTTCGTATTAGTGAAATGCCTGTTCGTTGAATGTACTTTGCATCCATTGCCACCAGCTCATCACTAATAATAGTACGCCGTAGAACGACTTCAACGTTTGCAAGCGATATCTCAAGTTTGCTTAGTTCTGTTGAGGCAAACTCGTTCTTGTCAAGGCCATTTAAAATACTTCTGTACAACTGAATCAGCAGGTCAAGTAGCGTAATAATGCTCTCAACAACATCATGTGTAAACGGCAAATCACATTCATTCACGATTAGTAAGTTGTCAACAATGCTCTTCGTTTCTGGAGTTTTGTTCAGTGATGGCGGAAACTCTGGCAAGGTAAGCTGGTTCTGGTTTATGCTTGAATGATCTGCCCTATTATTACTAAAGTATAATTTTTTTGAGCCCATTGTAAATGTTCCAGTTCCATTAATACTATTGTTAGCATTCTGTGCGCCTCCAGATCCGATTGTAAGTGGAAATAGAGGTGGACTGACACCATCGCTGGAACTTGTGTCACTGTTTTGCCTGAACAATGTCTGGGCCGACCGCCTTGTGAGCTTTATTGAGATACCTGAGGATTGAACTGCTGTCGTTTGCGACTCGGGATAGACGGGCAATATTACTGGCGATAGAGAGCGCATTGGTTCGTTGGAATCGTGGTGACGACCAAATGAGATGATGCTACTGAAGTGTGACGAGCGTTTGTGGCTAGCACCCTTTTCCTTTTCTTTTTCCTTTTCTTGATGCTCATTATCTTGCAAGTCTTCCTTGCGTCCACGTCGACCTCCAAAAAGCTTTCGACCTTTTCGTGACAGAGACCTCAAATTTGGAGTGTGTGATGGGGCATGTGACTCAGTATCGCTAGGTTCATACAGAGTATCTGAGATATTTGGGGATGAAGAAGTAAATATTGGTAACGGGCTTTGGAAATTTTCCCTTGACACTTTGTTTTTTAATCTTTTGCTTGGTTTAGCTGCTGCAGCTGCTATCCGTTTTTTATCGTGATATTCGAAGTAATGTAAAATGGTGCTAATTGCCGTTGTGAAATCATAAAGAGACTCATAATCGCTTTCATTCAGGGCTCCTAAATTGAGACCCAATGCAAAATATGACCGCGCACTATCAAAAAGTTAGAACTGACTACTTTGGGGATTCCATTAGAACTTACGTTTCTGGTGGATATATTGAGGTCCATTTAATCCGAGGTACTCGCTCAGTGTCTAGCCAAGGCTCTTTCCCAATGTGACTAAAAATATTAGTGCTTCGCTTCAGAAACCCATTTAATATGAGGTTATTGAGATTCAAATCACTTACGCATTTTTTAGATATTTCAAACAGGAGATGCGTCTGTTTACCAAGACTACTAGAGTGCTTTTCGTAACGACACGCTTATATGTTACAGGAGGCCCTGCTGGAACTATGATTGAGAGGATTAGTATGATTTCTGAAAGACGAAAAAAGGTACGCCATTAAACTTTCTCTTTTCCCCTGAGAATAAAAGCATTGGATTGTTAACAAAAAGGAGTACAACTTACCAGCTGGAAAGCCAGTGAATGTATGCATCATCTTGAGCTAGAATTTGAAGACTATTTTTTAAAACCAAAGAGTTGTTTAGCGTGCCAAGAATCAGAATACACTGTAGTGAAAGGATATTGGAAGAGAAAGGAAGAAAGAAACAAAATCAGTAAAGAATTTGGTCTGTAGGAAAAAGTTCTGCCAAAAGCCTCTTTTGCTGGAAGCGGTTTACTCCTAGTTATAAGTTATTCCTGAAGAAAACTTCTTTACTATATTTGCTAAATATCAGATTTGAGAAACTATTATTATTTTCAGGTCCGCAAAGTTCAATCCAAAAGTATTGGCTTATTCTTATTCGGTCTGTAATGCAAGACGCTGAAGTTTACATGCTTATATAGGAAAGGACAAAATAAAAGCAAAATAAAAGGGACTCTTTCACTCTCTTTGACCTGAACTGAAAGATTTTCAACATTGGAACTTGTAGGTACTTTTTTTTGTAGATTTGGTACTCTTTCTAGCAGGAGAGTACTTAGCATATAGACCTATCGAGATACCTGCTTGCAGCAAAAAGAAAAGACTCGCTTTGACCCGAAGACAAACCGTCTATTTCCAAATCTGGTGTTTGAACCCAAATCTCATGGTGAAAAACCTACAACTTGTTCACGAACTAGTTGACAATTACAAAAAACTCAAAAAATCAACCCTCTACTTTGACCCACTCAAAGCCAACCAACCCTACATGCAAAAGGGTTTTTATCCCTAAGTAGGGGACGACTGAAATGCAGGAAAACTTCGTTCACGCTTGACTTGTTTTCGGTGAAAACTGAATAAACCCCTTTTTCGCGGATGGCCTTTCCATTGACAAATGCCATTCAGTCCAGCCAAGTCAAACAGTCGGCCAGCCATCTTTGCATTTTAAATAGACCTTTAACCATTCACAACTCGAAGCCCGAGGCAAAAGGGGGTCTTATTTAATAGATCGGCAATAAATACAGTCGACTGTCAATCAATTATGTGAAACAAGATTGGTACAGACAATTATTGGCTTATCTGAAAATCTTAACCAAGATTTTTCAAACTAGGAGAACTAGTAGCAAGCCATCAGCAGAGACAGCCAGTAATATAAAGTCCGTAGAATCAATCTTGTGCTTCAAAGTATAGTTCTTCAACTTCACGGAAGCTATCAGGCCCTTTAATTCGCCGAGCTCACAAACGAGGGGTTTCGGAGTACGGCTTTTTTTCGGTTAAATGCATCTTCAGAGGGCAGCAAACTTAGTGACTTCAGACTTTCAGAGTCTTTTCGTAAAATTTTTAGTCTTGTTCCCCTTAAAACTGTTGAGTCTCTCTCAAATTTGCGTTCCTTAGCATGACATCAACATGAACATGAAAATGAATGACAGATTCACTCAGGATATCAAAGCTGCAGGTCTGTAAGCCAAACAACGTAAACGTATGCACCAACTTGAGCTTAGTGAGTCTGGGCTATGACTATTTGATCCACTACACTTTTTTAGAAAAGTTGGTCAGCATAGATACTCCTAGGTTTCCCACTAGAAACTTAATATTATTCTGCAAGCTTGAACGTGAAGGGACTAGGTATCTTTTCTTCCCACTCTTTCCAAATAGGTGCTTCTTCCGCCGCAGCACTGACAGAGGTGTGCAGCTTGCGAGGCTTGCAAGCCCACCTGCCTAAACAATCCCACGTCATGTCATCATGTCTTCATAGAGTACCGAAATTCTGGTGGGCCATGTCACGGTGCCATGACTTATAGTATGGCCAAGTTTCCATAAAGTTCTCCTGAGAAAAATCGTAAAAATCCCGTGGCCGTTAGAGAATAGCAAAGCACTTGAGAGTGCATTCTAAACTTCCTGAAGTAGATGAGAGCTAACGATTATCGGTGACTTCCTTTTCAGGATATTATGCCTTACATCGATAATGTAGAGAGCTGACTGGCTCGCTGCTGGTCGCGTGCTGGCTACAGAAAAATAGTATTGCCGTGAGTTGGAAGCAGTCGGTCTCCGTTGGATTTTTCAAGCGTCAGATCATGAAAGAAATGGAATTCTCGGAATTCTGGGCACAAAATGATGAATAAATTAATACAGTTGAATCCCTAAAGTCCTATGCACTTTCTGTGTGCCGCCAAACTCTTCAATTTATTGAGGGTAGTCTAGTCAACTTGAGTACAAATTATTGAAAATACTTCAATGGAGGGAAAGAAAAAAAAAAAAAAAAAAAAAAAAAAAAAAATTAAGTAATAAAACCGTTGGACACATTAAATGTTTTCACACCCAAAACCAATCCAAAAACCGAAACACATGAAACAAAGAGACGCGAGAAGATATAACCACATCATAAAAAGAAAAAACGGACATAGGCAGATAGTAAAAAGAGCGTCGTATGACATAAATCATCAGAAGCCTAA
>JAKVQY010000243.1:0-19364 GCA_030463045.1 Geotrichum macrosporum
TCAATCCTTGCTTCCATTATTACATTTCCTACCTTTTTTCTCCCCTTCTTTTTCCTACGCTCAGTTGACTTCATCCTTCATCAGCCAACCAGTTAAGAAAATCGTCACCCACAGGTAACGATTCCTCAGGGACACGGTGATCTCTTTTCCTCAAAGCCTGCTGTTCGTAAGAGCCTCCCTGAGCGCTGTCTAATGCAAATTCATGAATCTTTGTAACTGTCTCTAGAACAACCTGACGTGTAGAATCGTCTAACTTGCCAGGAGAGCTGAGAGTTTTCTGAAAAAGGTTCGACCATTCACGTAGTTCCTTAATTTCCCAAGATAACGCGCGATCATCGGCAAAAACACTAACTTTTCTTTGGACGTCTCCAGAACCCACAGCAAATGCCCGTCTAAGAATTTTACCACCGTTTGTAGCCAAGTACTCTTTTCCAGATTCAGAATATACTTCTGCGTTGCTTTCCAGGGTTCCCACAACTGAACCTAGTGCATAAACAAGTCTCCCAGCAAGCTTATTGTTTTCGGCTGTTTGGCCAGATGAGGATAACGAGCTCACTGTCTTATCGAGGGCGTTGAGTAAAGCTGAGGTGACTTTGTGACCAGCGGTAAGTTTGATAGCATCCGGATTGTTTCGCAAAGCCGCACCCAATATCCTAGCAGTCACTTCTTTAACATATCCGTCAGTAGCTCCATCATTTTGAAGAAATCCCAGTAGAAGTTCAAGGTAAGGAGGATTAGCAACGGCAACTCCAAAATCGATTTCATGGGCCAAATCAGCCAATGACTCTAAGGCAGATTCAAGTTCAGCAGCCTTGACTGATTGATGCTCTTGGAGAATTGAGAGTGAAGTTGTCAACTCACTGTGATCAGAGGCTGCGGCAGGGGCGGCTTTCTGCATATACTCTCGAATTGGGTCGTTTTCTTCCTCTGGTTCTTCGTCAATACTTATAAGCTCCTCATGCTCATGTTCGTTTCTAAAGTCAGGTACTATCTCCACAGCCTGGATGTTCTCATTGTCTTGGTCATCGCTAGGATCCAAAAGCTTTGCTTCCTGAAGTCCAGTTTCTAAATTTAATCGGACGTGTAGTCCTATATTGCACAAATAATAACTTGGTTATTTCTTAATGAACACTTGAAATCAGGACTTTAAACACATACCTGCTGGAAGATCTTGTCCTTTTTTAACTGTTTGCCACTCTTTAGCTGCTTCAAACACTTTTGGGTAACATTCCTTTACAGGCGAATCTACGCAAATAAGGTCTTTATTGCTGACGTCGTTTTTGGAAGGATTCATTGCTGATATACTTGGAGCTGCTAACAAACCAAATGCCAAGGTGGGTTTCAAAAGCTTCATTATTTGGGGTCCGCTAGTTAATAGTTGCTGTACTGAAAACAGTTCTGTTAATGTATTTTATACGGGGATTTTTGAACGCAAGCGAATTCCTGGCATTAAATTTCTTTGTGGGAATAAAAGAACACGAAATTTGTTTCTGGGTTTGTGTTCAACGTGTTAAATTATGAACTCCGAACGCTATCAAGAGGCAAAAAGTTTTCTAGAACATCAAATTCGTGGCCTTCTGACCCCTGCTGAGCTGCCTACCGCAGACCTGGATCAAATTCTTGAATTGCTGAGAGGTTATACAGGCGCGAACAATGAGGACAGTAATTACCTTGGGGTTGCTCTAGAACGAGTTATTGCACGCGTCAATAACTCCAAGAAACATTATCTGCAACGGATTTTTACACAACAGGCCACAAGGCATGTGGCATTACAGATCTTGGAATCAGAAGAATCAGCACAGGTACGAGCAAAGGAAAAATTTGCCTCTGTGTTGGACCTCGTTCAGTCCGACAATGATGAAGACGACTCCAGCGGTTCTGACGACGATGCTGAGGACCATCTTCGAACCCGACTACATGTGCAATTCACTACCATGCCCACTCAACAATTTTTATCTCTTTGCCTTGACCTTTTAACATCAGACAGCAGCGACCAAAAAGGAATGGGCCCAACTGGAGGACTCTCACAAGAATTAAGAGACGCGCAATGTCGCTATAAAACTGCCAAACATCAAGTCTCGCTATATAAAAGTGTTAAATCAGCCGTCTCTACCACCCTCACAACTAGCCCACAGGATGCTGTTCAGCCGAATTTGCTGCAAAGTTCAAATCCCGATTTGTTAAATTTAATTGGCAGAATAAGATCGCTGAGCGCCCGCGTCACAGCGAAAGCCTCCATTAACCCAGAAGCTACAAAGAGTTTACTAATGAGACTGCAGAGTGAAGAAGAAATAGAAGAAGGAGAAAGCGAGATAGAACCAGATTTAAAGCGTCAGAAATTAATAGTCAATAATGATCCGTCTGAGTTACTTCAGCTGATATTTGATTCTTCTTCAGCACTTTGAGTTGTCTTTGACTTAGTCTGTCTAATTTGCAAAAACAGAATTTTTTGTATAAGTTGACTACTCAATACAACCATAATTTGCTACTAAACTTCAATGCCTATCTGCTACGTTTCCTGGGGTTTTCCTTTTTTTGTTACAATTGAGGCACATTCACGCTAGCTTTCTCTCTGAGTCGCCTCGACTTTGCAGAGTTTGCAGAGTTCCTAGAATTCAATCAAGCAGAAGGTACAATCTCTCAGGGTTGCAAGTAAGGGTAATACCTGCTGAGGAGTCCTATTTAATTCCCAATAATTTTTTCCTCGCAACTTTTCCTTTTTTCTTCTTCATCATGGGCATTTTCTTCAAGAAAGTTGGTCAATATAAGGCTTCACCTTGACTGGCTGATACTACGTGTCCTAGAGTGAAGTTATCAGAGCAATACATATTTTTTACTTCTAAGCTTTTTCTTTTGAAAGTTTTTATATTTTTTTCCATGACGGAAAAAGTTTGTGTTTTGAATTTTTTCTTGAATTGAAAGAGATTGAAGATTTAAGAATGTTCCTACTGGAATTAAAAAAGAAGTCTTTGAAACATTTTTTTTTGTAGAAAGTACTTAATTGAAAGAGAGTCTTTTCTACGTCTTTATGCCCCTCTCGCATTGTTAAACAAGCAATAATTATATACGTGAAAAAAGAATAAACGGAAAGTAAGAATATTTCTATTGCGGTTACTTATTGAGCCAAAATCATTTGGTTATCCATATACTGAAACTTTTCAAAATGTTAAAATCAGATATTAGGTGTTCAAGAATGAATCTCGTATGTCGGCCTGGGCTCTGTTACACTTGCTTTCCTAGTTGACAGCCCGATGATTACTGGCATAACTTGATTTTGTTATTGCATTAGACACAAATAAGTAGCGTGAGATGTCAAATTCCTCGGATATTTGAAACATGGAGATCAGGCATTCATTTTAAAACTTCCATCAACAGGTTTTTGTCTTCTTATGCCCACAAGTGATTACAGATCTCGACAAGCAAAGTAAAATGTCAAATAGCCGATAGTAAAACTCATTTTCCATTAATGTCAACTTAGCTTGATATTGGACTTATACGCTAGTTCAATATTAGTTTTCAAAAATCAAACCTCCCAGATTTAGTTCAACAGAATTTACTAGTAAACACATTTTAATTACCTTCCTATTGATGGCTAATACTTGATTCATTCTTGTCAGTATGGATTTCAAACGTTTTTATGACGATTCTCTGAAAACCACTCTAGATCATTCTACCCTAGCCCATAATACAAAGTCAAGGTTAGGTCAAGTTGGGAGTTTTACCAAAAAATTTGAATGACTTTCAAAAATTTTTTTCACGAAAGCTGATCTCACGAAATTCATATCCTAAGGCATAAGAAAATCGTCTTTACTCAAAAAGATGGCAGCTACTACGAAGAAAACGAGCTCCGTCAAGCGTAAGCTCAACTCTGTGGAGAACGGCTTTAAGGCCAAAAAATCTAAGGTTGTTGAGAAGGAAGAGTCGGACGCGTCAATGGATGAGGAAGTGTCTGAAAGCGAAGACAACTTAGACAGTGGAAGCGACATTTCTGACAGCGAGGATGAGACCGGGGGAGATGATGAAGAGGACTCCCGTGATCCTAACAAAAAATCTTCTAAGGAGCAGCACGCCGAACAGAAGAAAATGCGTGAGGAGCGAAAACTTGCAAAACCTAACGGTGAAAAAATTCAACACATTAAGCAGATCTGGGAGCGCCTACGAGTGAAGCAGGGCACTCCTGCAAATGTTCGAAAGAAGCTCTTGGAAGAAGCATGGGCTGCATCTAAGGATCAGATTAAGGAGCTCGTGTTGAAGCACGATGCCTCAAGAGTAGTGCAGACCATGTTCAAGTACTCAGACAAGGAAAAGCGCCTGGCCATCACCAAGGCCTTGAAGGGATCATACGTGGAACTTGCACGAAGTAGTTATGGTAAATATCTTTTGGTTAAGTTACTGCACTACGGATCCAAAGATGTCAGGGAGGAAGTGCTGAATGAGCTTTATGGAAACTTTAGAAAACTTATGCGTCACCGTGAAGGTGCCTATGTTATTGAGGACGCTTACAGAGACTATTCGACAGCCGCACAAAAACGACAAATTGTTCGCGAATTTTATGGCTCCGAATTTGCCATTTTCAAGGACCACGCAAAGGACAAGACATTGGCAGACATTATTGCCGAAAACCCTGAAAAACGCCCTTTTTTGATGAAGAATTTGAAAGACACAATTAGTGCTGCGGTACAAAAGGGATCGATTGGATTCACCATTATCCACTCCGCAATGCTGGAATATGTTAAGAATCTGGATCCCACTACGTCAGAAAAGGACGAGTTTATTGACATTGTTACAGAGCAATTTGCTGAAATGGTGCATACTAGCGAAGGCTCACAAGTTGCGTGCCGCGTTCTTGCCATGGCTTCCCCCAAAGAGCGCAAGCAGCTCGTAAGATCACTCAAGGATTTCGCTGATAAGTTGGGTGAAGATGAGTTTGGAAACTTTGTACTCATTACCCTATTCAACACTGTAGACGATACTGTTCTCGTTCACAAGGCTTTCACTGCCAAGCTACAGGAGCACATGCCTGAGCTGTTAGCGGGTAAGTTTGGTCGCCGACCATTCCTTTACCTCCTCTTGGGATTTTCTTCCCGGTACTTCAACAAGATTGTTTTGGAATCCGTTGCAGAGCTTGATGAGATCAAAAAAGCTACTAGTAAAAAGGATGACGAGATCCGCCGTAGCGAGTTGAAAACTAAATTTTCGCAATTTATGTTAGACGCTGTTGCTGCTTATCCTACCCCAATTCTGAGAGAATCTTTTGGATCCCAATCGGTTACAGAGGTTCTTTTGTATGCCGAGGGAGATAAGACTGCTGCTTTGGAAGCCGTTGCCAATGCATTTGCAGGTTCAGTTGACAATTCAGAGCACTTGATCCAGCTTCCATTTTCTAGCCGTACATTGCGTACTTTGATCCAAGAAGGACACTGGGATGCTAAAACCAAGAAAGTAGACGTTATTGAGGAGGCTACTGGATTCAAGGATTTGCTTTTCAAGTCTATCAAGCCTAATGTTGCCAAATGGGCCTCTGGTGATGGATCGTTTGTAATTGTATCGCTGCTAGAAAACCTTGATGATAAGAGCGACCTTGTTGCTGCTTTGAAGCCTGTGACTAAAGATATTGAAAAGGCAGCAGCAGCTGGGAACAAGGGAAGTGCTTTGATTCTTGAGCAGTTGTAAATTTTGGCATGTTATAATAAAAATTAGTTTTTGTATTCCAATCTAGAAATGTTTTTTTCCTTCTTTTTTTCTGTGCACTCCCAATTTCACAGCCGCCACTTACGATGAAAGTGCTCATCAAAGAGTGGAACGCAGTGGCGACGTGGAAATGGAATACTCCTGATGATGAAGTTTGTGGTATTTGTCGTGTGCAGTTTGATGGAACCTGCCCTACCTGCAAGTATCCTGGTGATGACTGCCCTTTGAGTAAGTACCAAATAAAGCGTAGGGCATTTAATTTTCTAACAGATCGATAGTTATCGGAACATGTAAACACTCGTTCCATTTGCATTGCATGCTAAAATGGCTAGAAGTTGAAAGCTCACAGGGTCTGTGTCCCATGTGCCGTCAACCGTTTCAAGCAAGTTAAGTATGTATTTTTATATTTATTTAATAATATCCTCGTTGCTCATTATTATTCTGTTCATGCGGTCGGGGTGACAAGTAATCTGCTCTTATTAAACTATGCGGGGGTTTCCAAGCAGGTTGTACTGGAACAACTTCACGGCCAGACGGCCAGTTCTGCTCCACTTCTGAACTTCGGGGTACGAGTTGAAATGCAATTCGATCATTCTCCGCTTTATATCGTACTTGGGATTCGTCAATAAGTACTTTAAGATCTCCAACCATGGGTTGCAAGTACCTTTTACTGGTGTCTTCCACAGAAGATAGCGCCTCTTTTGCGTTTTGAAGATATGCTACCGCTAGACCAACTTGGCCCTTTTCTTGACTAGTGTCGGCCATATACTTTTCAGCATAGGCAATACTGAAGTTGCGAGCCGCACTGAGCCATTGACTCAAAGCATTGTTAGCGAGAAGTGTTCCTAAAATCCTCTTGTTTTTGCTGGAAGAAGTGCCAGTCATGCTTCCAGAAAAAAGTTGCCCAGCAGTACCAAATTTTTCGGCTGCGAATAGAGAGACCCGGCTGAGTAGAGATGAAGAAGTTGATCCTTGAGCCTGCGATTTGTAAATTATGGCCAGATGCAGCGAGCCAGAAATCATTGTAATTAGGGCTGAGATTGTCAAAGGGTGCAAATCTAATAACGAACTGCAATCTGGGTTTGACCCAATATTTTGTTCAGCTAAATATCGTAACACCGACTCTGCTTTCATGAGGCGATTCGTAATTACTTTCCATTTTTCAGCATTTTCAAATTGCTTCAGAGTGTTTTCACCAAATGCAATTAAAGCCAACGCATACGTGAAAAGAGACATTCCCTTTTCGTAATCTAGAGATGCTATTTCGACTCTGGGAGGCTCTACTACATGAAGATGGCGGGCCTGGGTCGCTGCCTTCATAGGCAGTCTCCACGAAAAAATGGGAGTATTCCCTGAAAGTGATAAGTCCCCTGTCTCCAGCCCTTCTATTATTGTAAACAAACAGGGCAAGTATTCATCAAGGGCATTCAAAATCCCCATGAAATCGGGGTTATCGGAGCGCTTAGCGCGCTTTAAAGCGTCTCTCACACGAGCACGCTTTTCATCTGTAGTCAACACAAGCTGCCTATGCTCAATAGTTTGAATTGATTGAGAAAAAACTACGCTCCCAGTTGTTGGCAAAGGAAATGGAAAAAAGATACTCATGCTAAAACTTTGTGGAGATAGAAATCACATTCTTGGTAATTTTGTAATGAAAAGTATGCCCTAACCACAACACGGTTACAATAGATCGCACACACTACTCTGGCTTCTTTTTGCCGATAGAGAGGGGTCCTTTGGCTACAATATTTTTCTCTACATGAGGATTGCATTTGAATAAGAATTATCAAAATACATGTTCCTAAAGTTATTATAGACACACAATGGCAGCACAGGAGGCCTCTCCATATACAGCACTTTTGCTGGTGCCAGGAATTGAAAATGCTGATATATCGTGCTTTGAATCCTGGGGTGAGTCCATTGAGAATTTACTTGGTAGTATGCTAACCCGGTAGGATCGAGTATATATCTTGGAACGCTACAGGGAGAAATTATTCATTATTTTCGAGATGAGAGTTCTGTAAGTTTATCGAAACTTTGTGTACCCTTTTCTAACTTTCAATCAGTCAACAGTATCATACCTGCTTGCATCAAGACAAAAAACACATGCCCGGAAGGTGCGACCAGCAAGTAAGATTGTTTTGATGCCAAATATTTCACGGGCATTAGTATTGTCATTAGCAACAGCGTCTGTTTTTTCACTTCCTGAGTTTGCTCCTATGAGCGGAATTGGGTCTCTGAGAGACGTGAATGATATTTCAAGAGACATTGACGAGCGAACGAATGACGAAGAGGAGGAAGAAGCAGTAGTGACAGCATTCACAAAGACTGCAATTAGAATTGTGCGGGTCCAAAAGTCATCGCTGAAGCTAATACGCAATGTGGAGTATCCACAGGTTTTAAGAGGACTGCAGCGATCTAATTTTGCACTTGTGGCCAATGCTTCCAATTACGACTTAATTGATTTGGAAAATAACCAGCAAATTCCCCTTTTTCCTATATCTACGGCAAGTGAAGAGCCAGAAGAAGCGGAGAGTCCTGCGGAAAAAGTGGGATCACCTCCTCCTGAGTCTAAGAGCCAAAAAGTAGAGCCTCTAATTACCGCTGTGGGATCTGACGAGTTTCTGGTGCTGAGCGGTTCTAGAGTTGATGAACCTGCTATGGGATTGGTGGTGAACACAGAGGGCAATATTTCAAGGGGTACAATTGCATGGCCACAGTGTCCTACATCTGTGGCAGTAGACTATCCCTTTGTTGCCTCAGTTATAGGTACCCAAGTACAATTCCACTCATTGCACGATCAAAGGTTGGTGCAATCAATTGACTTTGAATCGATTCCAATTGTCAGTAATGTTTCTGCCGCAATTTCACAACCATATCATCCATTGGCAGATAAAATACGATTAGTTCCGATCGTAGATGGGGAGGGAAAAATGCAGCGGATAGCCAGTGAGCAGAAGCATGCTGAACAGCTATCAGTGATATCTTCGTCTTTGTTTGTATACAGCAAAGAACGAGGAGTGGAGTGCCTGCTTTCATCTCCAAGGATCTTTCAGCTGGAACAACTAGTTGAGCAAGAAAAAATCGACGAGGCATTGGAAGAAATTGGGACGCTAGAAATTTTGAGCGAACGGGCTGTAGTGGAATTAGAGTATTTAAACTTGTTGGTTGGTATGGGATACCTACTTCATGGAGACTTCTCTAGCGCGACTCGCTCATGGCTGGACGGGTCGCTTGATCCGCGACTAGTTGTACATATTTACGATGCCAGCACTGTGGTTGGCGATTTGTGGGTGTTTAATGGAATTTGCAACATTTTAAAACGCATTGTGGAAAAATATTCGAGAGAGAATCCGGTTGACAAGCCTTCAGAAAATACCAGCAGTGTCAAGAAGGGTGAAGAAAACAATACATTGGCAATCAAAGATCAACCAGAGTCACAACAGTTTTAGCTGTACTTTTTGACAGGCTGGCTACAAAAACGAGACCTGGAAAGTATTGCCGAGAAGAGGTATGTATTTCATACTATTGAAAAGGCATATTTGAGGTTAGTTTTGATGCAAAACGAAACAGTGGCTGCGCGAGATGTTTACTCGTTTATTCAGCAAGAAATTGTGGAATCTTATGAAGACGCGGTTGAGATACTTACAAGCTGCCATCGACACTACGGTCTTTTTTTACTCTACAAACAACATGGGTTAGTTGAGAAAGTTTGTGAGCTTTGGAAACAAATAATTATAGGTGAGATTAAAGATCCCGATTTCCAGGGTACTGAGGAAGAGTTTGGTAATTATGTACGAGAAAACTGCAAAGGTCAGCTGCTCTGGGATTACGGAATGTGGCTCGCTGACCATAATTCATCGGTCGGGCTAAAAATATTTACTGAGGTGAATGAGTTTTCTGATAATGAGCTGATGGCGGCATTTAAGAAACTCGACAACCAACGAATGTGGCGGGACTTTTTGCGAGCACTCGTTTATGAGAAAAAGGATTTTTCATTTCAAGCAGATTTAGTCATTGTGTGTGTCGAGGACTTGCAGGAAGAGCTACAAAAGTCCAAGAAAAACAGGAACAGAATCTTAAAGGGTATTGAGAAATACCGGAAGCTGGGTGTTGCTAAGCGTGGTTACTACGAGTGGATGTGGAAAACAGGGGCGAATTCCAAGAACCTAGATGTAAAGAAGATTTCCCAGATGCGGCGGGATCTGTTGACATTGCTCATGCAAAAAAATGGCAATTACGACTTAAACGTGGTGCGAATGAAGTTAGAAGAAGACAAGGATTTGTTGTTGCTGGAACTTTGCGCTGTGTATAGTCGTATGGGCTTACACGAGCGGTGCATTCGTATACTTTGCCATTCTTTACTGGACTTTGATCAGTCAGTCTCATATTGTGTCCATGGCCAGCTCGTGTTGACTGAGCAAGCGACGGTGGCTGATGACAGTACGCAACGAGATCTGTTTTCCTTGCTATACGACGAGTATTTGCAACTGGAGCCAGAGAGCGTGCAAGTGGAATGCACTCGGCAGCTTCTAGAAGGGCATGGAAGCCGTCTTGATATAAAAATGGTGCTTGCCAAAACGCCGGCAGGGTGGCCACTGGAGAGATTAAGCGGATATCTTCTCCATGTCCTGCGACATGTCATGGAAGACAAGAACCAAAGCACATTAAGCCGGTCTCTAGCGCGAGCGGAAAACATCAGTGTGAGTAATTTGGGTTTTGAAACGAGGGAAATAAATGCTAACTTTGGTAGACTTCTGGTCAACTTCGGGATCTTCAAGCGATCCAGGCTGAGGCCGCCCAAGAGGGTTTGTGATACTCTCACGTGATATTAATCAGCAATAAATTTTTTTTCAAAAACTTTTCGGAGAATTTTGCGAGGTAAACGACAACAACGAGCTCCCTAGAGGGGCAAGCATGGAACTCCTGAGTTAAAAAAAAAAATTTAAAAAAATTAAAACAACGCCGAGATCGAAATCTTTATATAGCCAGTCTGTCACCTTTCCTTTTTTTATTTTTCATATTTTTTTTTTTACTCATCTGTATCATAATCACATTTACTATGAATTCAACTTCTACTACAATGGCATCTGCTGTTTATGACAAGCTGGTACAGCCCGGTAATCATGTTGTTTCCTATGTGGAAGCACTTTGGGGCCAGTACTATAGCTGGATGAATAATGACTTTTTGGCGACCGGCCTTTTATTTCTGGTTATTCACGAGATTGTGTACTTTGGGCGCAGTGCACCGTGGCATTTGTTGGATTTGGTTCCAGCGTTTAGGAAATACAAGATCCAGGAGAACAAGATGCCTTCACTTGGAGATCAGTTGGAGTGCTTGAAGGATGTTATTATTGCGCATGCTTTTGTTGAGGCTGTTCCTATTTTTGCTTTCCAACCCATTTGCAATTTTTTTGATATCGATATTTCGGCCAACTTTCCATTGCTGAAGACGTTTGTCATGCAAATAGCGGCATTCTTTTTCATGGAGGATACCTGGCACTACTGGTTCCATAGAGCCCTTCACATTGGACCACTTTATAAATATATTCACAAGCAGCATCACAAGTATGCTGCCCCTTTCGGCCTTGCTGCAGAATACGCTCATCCCGTTGAAGTGGCTGTGACCGGTATGGGTACTGTGGGTAGTCCATTGCTGTGGGCCTATTTTTTTGGAAACGTCCATTTGGTTACCATTATTTGCTGGGTCGTGATGCGTCTCTTCCAAGCTATTGACGCTCACTCTGGCTATGATTTCCCCTGGTCTTTTAGACATTTCCTTCCCATTTGGGCTGGCGCGGACCACCACGACGACCACCACAAGTATTTTGTCGGCAACTATGCGTCGTCCTTTCGACACTGGGACTTTTTGCTGGGAACAGAGACTCCTGCAACTGCTCGCAGACACACCTTTTTCAAGCCCACTCAGGGTGAGAAGTCTGCTACCAAGACAAAATAAATTTAATGAGAACAATGGTCTATGGGATAATGAAAACACACAGACGTCATAGAAGGTATAGTTTAATAATTTTTTAGAGCTTTTGGCCATTAATATTAATGATCCGATAGATGGCCTATCTGTCAGAAAATGCAATGGTTGTCAAGCCTACTGCTGTTGAGGGATTGAAAAAGTCGGAAAAAGGGGAAGAAACCCCAAATGTTGTGAGATGGAGAATAAACTCTTGAAGGATCCAGTCGCTATTGTGACTTTAAGACTAAATATGGCATAATTCTAAATTGAAAATCTATTGTTTTTGTTCATCTAAGAAGGAGTACAGTTTCGATACACTCTATTCAACAAACTACTGATTATTCAGAGGCAAAATGAATCTCGGAAAAGTCAGCATGGCTAATTGCGTTTCATGCTCTATCCTAATGGTCTTGAGAAAAACTAGATATTTCGACGTTGAAAGTATAAAAGCTAAACATGATAATACAAGAGGCAGATGAATATATAATTTGTACGTTGTGTCTTGAAAAAACAATAAACACTTAATTCCATGCTAGATGCTAACCGCATACGTTATAGACTGGGCAGACTTTATACTTGCCAATGTTTATTTTTTTTGTACTCGAGGGATTTCACCTTGTTTTGTCGTCGCTAAAAGTTCAAGTTTTTTTTGGGGATTTTGAAAGTAATGGCATTTATCTTCTTGGCCATTTCATTCATAGTAACAGTGTATAATTATATAGACCTTGTAAACCATGCTTTAACATGTCTATGAATCACGCAACGTGCCTTGCTTGGTTCGTGTAGTTTTCATGTAGGTTTTACATAAAATTAGTGAGATTTTTTCTACATGTCGCTTGCATTATATTTACCGGCTTCAAGTCCAGTCTGGGAATGGAAACGAATTTTTAAACTATTAATTTCTTCAAATGGTTAGACTTTTTTTCCGCACGCTTGAAATTTTCGTACGTTACGAACATTGGATGCTGCTGAAATCTGTCATGGAATAAATGAAAATAAATAATAAAAAAAGATTTTTGAGAAGTGAATATATATAGTTTTAAACATTTCCAAAAAGTTTGAGCCTGAACAAACAATGGGTAAGTACTGTCAAGATTTTATCTGACAGTTTCTTGCTCAGTGGCTACCAGTTTGGCCAAGTTACACTTGAAACTAAAAGGCTGTTTGTCAACCTCAATATAAAGTACGATGCAGTTTACTCCTCTCCTGAGAATCCCCTAATTCTCTTTTCATTAGTTTCTTCTTCCTTTGCTCCTATTCTTTCCTAGACTCTTTTTCTTTCTTTCTTTTACTAATGTTTGGAAAGTATTGGTTAGTTTTCTTGACTCCTCGACTTCTCCGCTAGTGTCGGCCACTAGAACTTGTCACTGCTTGCCTTTGAAAATGTGGAGATTCAAGTAAGCTTAGCTAATTAAGGATATCTGAGTCATAGGATGTTTGGCTGCACAAACCTGAATGAATATTTTGAATCTCGAAACGGTCTTTTTGGCCTAGCGTTGCCGTAATTTGGCATAGAAAATTTCTGTATTTCTTGTTTGTATCTTTTCCCGAATTACTCTGTTTTATCTGATGCGTCTTAGAAGGTCAGACTTTACCTCAGCTCAGTTCTAACGAATCCTTGGCTTTCAGGCTGATGATGAAATTGATGGAAAACATTTAGTATTCTTTCTAACGCTTATTATTGCATTAATATGTGAAAATGGAACATTAATAATAGTCTTTTAAACGATATTCACTTTGAATGAACCTCTCTGCCCCTCCTCTGTGTCTTTTCCTCCACTGTACAGTGGTGATTCCAAGATCTTCCGACATTTCACAACTGAACATGGTATAATATAGTTTTAATCATGAACTTGCTATATAGTAACACGCCCAAAGATAAGATGAAATGAAATGAAAAAATAAAAAAAAATAAAAAGAAACCTTGTCAAGGTTAACAGTTGCCGATAACAAAATTTAGGTTAAAACTTGCCGATAATATCATATATTAGCTCACCATTTATTGGTGGTTCGTATCATTATCGCCTTTATAGGTTTCTGATATTGCTGATTTTTTTTTTTTTTTTTAGTTTTTTTTTTTATTTCTTTTATGACAAACTTTTCCCAATAAAAAAATCGCTTCATACTTTCATACACCAATATTACGTTAAAATTAAACAAATCTATCTCAAAACAATTACGTAAAGCTAATGTATATATAAATACTAATTATTACATAAACAATGACACTAAATGATATTATTCATTACGTAAACACAACATTTTTTTTACCCGGTTTTGCCCATTTGGTCTCACTCGGAGAAATGGAACATTTCTTTTTAACAAAATGTTGAGCACGCGCTAGTTACCCCAGATTCCATGACATCCCGATTACGTAACGCAACCCCGGGGAAAAAAAAAAAAAAAAATAAGAGCATCTCCATACGAACAAAAGGGAGCCAAAAAAGAACTGGATCCCATTGGCACTGCCAGCCCGAAATAGAGTCCAGTTTGCATGCATTCTTTCTCGTCTGCTGTCAAAAAAGACGACGACGACGACGACCGCTTCAACAGGACTTGGCAGCCTATGACCAGAACCATCAGGTGCCCAGTTCCCGCTACGAAATCAAACCTCCTCTCAATGCCCCAGATACAAGAGGATTCAGACTGAGATGATGAAGATGAGGAAATTTAAAACCAAACGCCGTCTTAAAGCTTTTAAAAGTTACCCGTCTTTTGTTTCACTCGCATCTAATCAGATATTTGAGCAGCCCAAGACGTAAATATCAACAGCCGATAGCAAAGGAAACAAGTATTGAACCAAAAAAAAGTATAAATAATTTTAGTTCCGCTCTATTATTTATTCTATTATTTATTCTATTATTTATTTTATTATTTACTCTATTATTTATTTCTACCTGCCGTAAAAAAAGATTCTTTTCTAGTTTTTTTTCTTCTTCTTTTCTTTCATGATATTTATGCATTAATCGCCTCTTTTCCATCTTTATTTGTCTCTTCTTCAACTACTAAAACTATTCCAACAACATTAACTATTCCATCATGCCTGACGGAGCTCAAGCCTGGAAAATGATTAAGACTCCTGGTAGTCACACTGATCGCATAGCTCAAGCATGCGACCGCTGCCGTTCAAAAAAGGTATACCACTTTACGCTCTGCATAACCTGTGTTCTAACTTAAACTACTAGATTCGATGTGATGGCAAAAGACCTCATTGTTCTCAATGCGCCGCTGTTGGCTTTGAATGTAAAACTTCGGATAAACTCTCCCGTCGTGCTTTTCCAAGAGGCTACACAGAATCCCTAGAAGACAGAGTGCGGCAACTGGAGTCAGAAAACAATAAACTCTTAAATCTTTTGGACATTAAAGACGAGCAAATGGAAATGCTTGCAAAAGTCGAATCGGTTTCTCACAATACTTCTACTCCTCAAATATTACCGCCTTCACCACCTTCTTCTTCTGTGAAAAAAGCCCCCTCGATATCAGAGGACGAAGAGGAAGAAGAAGCATACGTTGTACACCAAATTAATACCCTTTCCGAGCATGGCACTTATAAAGGCTCAGCTGCCGGCGGTGTTTTTGTTGAGGCCTTTTTGGAAAAGCTCAAATCCAAAGGCTTTCTTGTAGCCCCACTAGTAGCAAAGCTCTTCAAAGACGTTGACGCTCTGCCTGTACACTCAACGATCCCTTCTTCCCCAGATGCACTTCCAACTCCCGCATCGTCTATCGCATCTCCACCATCCCATTCACCAGCTTCTTCGTTCTTTGCAAACTTATCATTTCCAAATCGCATGTCCTCAGACAAACTCACCTCTACTTACTTCCACGAGTGGAACTCCATGTTTGCCGTCCTCGACCAGTACGCATATTTGGAAGAGTACCAATGGGTTATGAACGCCCTTGCCACCGCCGAGACCATAGGTAATTACGACCTTTTGCATGGCAAAGAAACGTTTCTTGTAGTTGCCCTTCTCGTGCTTGCGTTGGGTTCCTTGGCATCAAAGGACAAGTCTGCTCATGCCATGGCTGAGTGCTCAAAACTCGAGCAGGAGTGGAAACGCTCATTTACTACGCAATTACAAACCATCCCCAATCTTGCCACCGTACAAGCCTTGGCTCTAGCTGAACTCTATTCTCTTCATACGGGAAATATGGACGACGTTTGGCACTTTCGTATGATGTCCGTAAACATGTCCCAGCGCTTGGGTCTTCATCGCTGCCATAAGTCCTTGAAACTGCACAATGGTAGTCAGCTCTCGCTATATGACCAGGAAATGCGCAGAAGAGTCTTTTGGGTCACGTACTCTTTAGACTGCTTTTCTGCTGCCCAGCTCGGTTCCCCTTGCCTTCTCGGCGACTCTGATATTGAGTGTGCTCTCCCCTCAAATATTGATGATGAACTGCTACACGGCGATAATTCTTCCCAAGAGTCTCCTGCTTTCATGACCCAAATGTCCTGTCCCTTGTCTGTTATTCACTTTTCAAAATGTCTAGCCAATATTTTAAAGACAATTTACTCTTCTGTCAAGTTGACCCATCCTTACAAGACTCTTGTCACTCTGGAAGACCAACTCGAGTCCTGGCGCCGTGAGCTTCCCTCGGATCTCAAGTTTGACTTTTCCAATGGAGCTCCTGCAGCAGTACTTGCCCCCGTTCATCAAAAGTCACCTTTATTGCTTATGCTCTATCACTATGCCCGCATCCTTATTCACATGCCAGCTGTATCAGCGCCATCTTTGGGCACCAATGCAGGTACTCGAGGAAGCGCTTCTTGTGTAGCAGTCATGCAGAGCGCCAAGGTCCTCATTCAAGTTGGCAACTACCTCAAAGCTCGAAGTGTCATTCCTACTATTCCATTGAACCCTTCAAGGTCTTACGTTTTCTTTGGTGCCCTTGTATTATATGGAGCCATTGACTACTCCAAGGGTGGCGCTCTCTTGTTGGACATTAAAAAGGTTATGGCTTCTGCCATAAGCCATCTTTACTCTGACCTACAACTACACCGCCCAGGTTCTCTCACACAAGAGTCATTCCAAAGATTCGAAGAAATCTGCGACTCGCTCTTGAACGTTGTTAATCGCAAGCCTTCTGAAGATGACAAGTTAACAAAAAGTCAGCGCAAGCGTCGCTCTTCTACTAGACGTGACTCCACCAAAGACTCTAAACTGGATCTCCTTAGTCAGCCCAAATCTGACTTGGTCAGCACCCCAAAGTCTTCGCCTTCACTTGCTGAAGAGCTTCAGGAATGTTCCAATGAGAACCTGCGCAACAATGCCATCAATGACCTGTTGTTCCTCAACACCATTGCTAGCAAGTCTTCTGTCAAGCAAGAGTCTTCAAAGTCGGACAACGGATTTTCTTCTGGTAACAATGGCATGCCAATGAACATTGATATGTTTGACTTTGTAACACGGCCGTATTCCAATCAAAGCCCAGAGCTTCTCGGTAATGACAACCTGCTGTTTCTAAGTTTCAATAATGAATCACAACAGCAGGCATCTCCTGTTTCGGAGGCCTTACCGAATCCTTCAATGGATCTGCTGGAGTTTTTGAACAGTAGCTGGACAGATGAACGACCATCCATGCCAGTCAGTTTAATGTAGGCATGTTTTTTTTTAAGTTTGCATTACCTTGTTTCCTTATTTTTATATTTATTCTCTTATTTTTTGTATTTTTGTCTTGTCTTTATGAATGTCAAATGTTGAAATTTCTTTTTTGGTTAGCTCTTGCTGGTTAGAGCAGAAGCGCAAATGAATAGCCAGATTTTTTTTTTTGTCAAGTCCCAACTCCAAATTTCTCTTTCTACCACGTATTGAACAAGTCATGTCCACATTACTATCTTGCCAACTCGCAACGTTTTTAGACCATTTAGAAACCAGTGCGACGGGACTACCAAAGTCTGTTGACAATGATGACGCCGACGATCTATTTAAATCAGACCTGGATATAACTGCGCCCACACAGAGCAATAGCCAACTGCAAGCGCCAGTCGATGATGATGACTGGTTTCTGGTTTCTCTGGAACTAGCAAAATTGACAAAAAACACAGATTTAGCCAGGGATTCCGTGTATTCTCTGCAGCAGAGTGAGAGCAGACAAGGTAGCAATGGAAGCGGAAACAGCGCTACAATGTTGCCAGTGTCAGCATCACCTGTGGAAGTGCTTCGAGCTAGATTAAGGACGCTAAATTTGATGACACAAGAAACATATACTGTTGTTCGGAGTCATAATCAGGCTTTACAACGCGCGCATGAAGCCCAAGAACTACATAAACGACAGAGTGCCGCCGACACGGCAGATCCAACTTTTTCAACAGCAACTGAGCCTGCAAAAGCAACCGAGCCGCTCTCGCTCGACCAAAAAATCCAAATTCAACAATCCACACAAGACTCTCTTGCTAGCGATATCTTAAGTTTAGTTCGCGCTATCAAGTCAGACGCTCTTGAGCTCTCCCACAAGTTAGCAGTGGATGCTGATGTTCTACAGGGCACAGCACGGTCCCTGGAAAAGTCATCAGGAGTTATGGGTAAAGTAGGAAGTAGACTAGGTGAGTATCATCGGTCGACGGCAATTGGATGGTGGTTCTACGTGATGGCAGTGGTATTTATGGTGGTTGCAGTTGCTGGTGCTATGATTATAGTGAGGTTGTTTCCAAAGTGGTAACGAAGAGAATTGAGATTATATAGTACTTGTCAAAAATTCCTCGTAGTTTGAAGCAAGAAAAAATTAATAATGAAATTGAATGATGTTTGGCTTTTTGGTACACACAAGTCCTCCGCAACTATTTCCCACCTGATTTCCCAGTTACACTTGAAACCCAATTTATATTCATATTTTCCATGCCAGCAGACTCTAATGACATTCCGAAGGAAGCTCCTTCTGAACAATTGTTCACCCTCTCAGCATCTACAGTTTTAAAGTCATTGCCTACCACTGCAACCCAAGTCCTCCAACAGTACGCTCGCCTCCCTCCAGCCCTTCTTCAATCATCTTCACCTAGCACTGCCAAAACTTCTGAGACCCCATCTACAACCACTCCCGCCACAAGCCAATATGAGAAAGTGACCATAAAGCTTCGTCCAATTTCCTCTACTCCGCCTCTTCCTCAGCAAACCTACCGCATTGCTGCATCACAACCGTTCCATGTTCTCGTCAAGTTCATAAGAAGACAACTAAAATGCAGGCAAGGAGAGTCTGTGTATTGTTATGTGAATAATAGCTTTTCACCGGCATTGGATAGTACGTTGGGAAACTTGGCCGAATCTTTTGGGATTAGTGGAGCAGGGGGAAGTAATGGAGATAATGCTGCGAACAGTGGAGGTTCTGAGAAAGTTTTAATGGTGTCTTATTGTTACACAGTTGCATTTGGTTGATTATACAGTGTGAATATCAACCTCTTTTGAATCAAAAGCATTTCATTTTATTTTTTTAAAAAGAGAAGGAGGAAAATGTCAAAGGAAAATTTAGTATTGCCTAGTTAAATGTTTGATTCTTTTGTATTTATGTGTATGGCTAATATTTCCTTTTTTTTCTTATCATTATTATTATTATTTTTTTTTTTTTCAATGCACCTTGTGCAACCACGATTGCAATTTTTCTATTAGACGTTGTCTAGTTTAAAAAGGCTTTCAGGAATTGGTTTCCGGTTTGCCTGGTTTGCCCCTTGTAAAGGACCGGTCAAGGACCCATAATCTTAAGTTAATTC
>JAKVQY010000244.1:0-19334 GCA_030463045.1 Geotrichum macrosporum
GTATTAACAATTAACACAGCATATATATAATCACAATTAATGAAAAAAATTAAATATTTAAAATAAATGCTATAAACCAAAAAAAAAAAAAAAAAAAAAAAAAAAAAAAAAAAAAAAAAAAAACAAAATAAAATTATAATAATTAAAATAAATATAAAACAATTAAAAAATTATATATAATTTAAAATAATAATAAAAAAAAAAAAAATAATACACAAAAAAAAAAAAAAAATCTAAAAAAAAAAAGGCGCATCTTTTATATACATACTCAAAATATACCAGCTTGATCAGGAATCAATGTCAAAAGACTATCAGTCTTTAATCCAGACCGTATATTGTCAATAACAAGAGTTTCCATCGCATGTCTCGTCTCGACAGAATGAGTACCCAAATGTGGTAATAGAATTGCACGAGGGTGTTTGAGTAAACCCTCATGTATAAACGGTTCCTCCTCAAATACGTCAAGACCAACCGCGCCAACCTTGCCTGACTCCAGGGCCTCAACAAGCGCACTCTCGTCCACAACCTTGCCCCGCGCGGTGTTGGTAATAATCACACCGTCCTTGGCCTTGGCCAAAGTATCCCTATTGATCAAGTGAAAGGTCTCGTCACTCAATGGGCAGTTTATGGAAATCACATCCGACTGAGCAAGCAGATCGTCCAAAGACCCAACAAAAACCGAATCCTTCTCAAGTTCAGGTGAAAGCCGGCGCCGGTTATAGTAAAGCACCTTGGAAAATCCAAATGGCGCTACGCGGTCCCGTACAGCCCGCCCAATTCCACCCATACCAATAATGCCCAACACCTTGCCCTCAGGATCGTTAGCAATAGCCACGTCCGCCAACCATTTACCGGCCCGCAGCTGGCGCTCACCATACGAAAAGTTGCGCAGCGCCCCCAAAATCAAGTAAATATGGGTATCTGCCGTAGCCGCATCAACAGCGCCCGGAGTGTTTGAAATCTTGATGCCCCTCTTGGTGTAGAACTCAACGTCAATTTGATCGTAACCGGCCCCATGGCCTGAAATGTATTTCAATGAATCTGGAAAATGATTTGCAAGTTCTTCGTCAAACCGTCCAGTAACGCTGACTGAGGGAAATGTTCGGTAGATTGCCACAATCTGTCCATACTTGCCAGAGAGATCCGAAATAAACTCCTCACGATTCTTAGACTCCACCTCAAGAAGCTCAGCAACGTCTGACAGCGCCTGCCATTCAGCAGTGGCATGGTGTACTTTACCTAGCAGCAATACTTGAGGCTTTCCCATTGTGCTTAATTTACTGTTCATGAGGAGAAAACAAATGTAAAGAAAATATGCCCCATATATATATGTGAATGCAGTAAATAATATACTAGCTAAGTGGGGGTCACAGGTTTATCTAAAGTACACCCTCAGATGTTACGCAATTTTCATACATTGAAAAAAAGAAAAAAAAAAAGTAAAAAAAAAAAATAATTAAAAAGTATTTTATTTCGTTCATGTACGTCAAGCCCTAAGAGCCACAATTCTATCCTTGAAAGACTTCGTAAAAGTAAATCAATGAAAAGAAGAAAAACAAGAACGCTCCTCCAAGTGTAATGTTCTTGATAGTAATCCTAGTAGCCAACAGCTTACCGCCAACAACTGCACTGCTCGTGCACAAAAAGTGACCAAATACTGAGCCCATAATCACAAACCAATAATCAGACCCGGCAGCCATAGCAATAGTTGCTATTTGTGATCGGTCGCCCCATTCGGCAAAAAAAGTCATGGCAAATATCTGAACCCATATAGGTGACAGAACCAGAGATGCCAGATTGCCCATTCCATCCGCCACTTGAGCCCAAGCATTAATGACTGACGCCAGGGGGCTGGCGTTGGCCCTGCGCGGTCGGGGCTGGTATAGAGATGCATCTCCTGCAACATGGTCAAGCCCGTCCTGCGAAATCCGAGGGTTGCTTGAAGACCGTTTAATTCCTTTTTCTCCTAGTCCCATTTCCAAATCATCGTTGTGGGAATTAAGTTCAACAGCGTTGATCTCTGCCTCAACCTCCTCAAGCTCTTCATCAACATGAGCATCCTTGTCCATCTGAATGCCTTCTCGTAGTAGATTAAATCCAAACACAAGAAACAGCAAACCGGCCATAAATGCAGAAACTCGTCTGGACAAGAGGGCAGGAAGCGCGTGACCAATCACACCAGACACAACGGTCATTACAACAAGTGCAGAAAATGCGGCTGTCAGCACTGTAATTCGGTTGTGTCGCATAGCCATAATGGCAGCAATCAAAAACGTCTTGTCTCCAATCTCTGACATGACGGTCATACTAAAAGAAACTACTAAGGCATGCAACGTGTCTGAGCTAGGCGCTACTCTCAGCTTTTCTATGGCGGAGTGGGTCTCTGGAACTGCGGGCGACTTCTTGGTGTCTTTCAAGTCGGGAACCACATCTTTGGCAGCAGATGTACTGGATTCAGAAGAAGCAGTTGGCTGGTCTTGGTCAGAGGCTGTGGCGCCCTCTTCCTTACCGAGATGCTCTGATGCCTGGGTCTTGCCATTGGAGCTCACACCCATATTATTGGGATCGTAGTCGTTGACCACCACCGGTGCATCTTCTTTGGTGGCTACAGGCTTGGATTTTTTGTTATCGGTGTTGGCCTTTAAAGGCTCTGTGTCTGGAATGTCGATTTTCTGATCGCTTAACTTGGGTTCCGACTTTTTGAACGTGCTACTCTTGTCAAAATCCTCAGTAAAAGTATTGTCTTTTGGCGCAAACTTGGGCGCCTTGTCTGACTCATGGAGAGCCTCAGCTTCCTTGGAGTCCAGTGGGATCACTTCAGTTCCCTTACTGACATCAAGATCCGATGCTCCAAGAGCAAGTGCAGGGCCGACTAATGACGATGTAGCCGCAAATCCCAGGAAAAGTGGACTTAAGCGCATTTTGATAATTAGAGCTCTTCTATATACTCGAACGACAGAATTTTCTGTTGGCAAAGAAGAAAGGAAAGAGAAGAAGAACTTTAGAGATAAAAATGTTGAGAGTTAATTTTTTTTATTTTATTTTTTTCCCAAGGGGGAGCTACTAGAGGCGGTGTCATCTTTTTTTTTGGGAAAATCTTTTGGATATGAACACGATGCCAGTTGAAGATTGCCCAAAAGCCAGGGTGAGAATAACCTGGCCAAGCGCAAATTGTATAAACGCTTGCACTTGGAGTCCAAGACATTGAGAATGCACACAGAAACTCTGCAGGCTACCCTCAGTGTTTGACCAGACTAGCTACCGTTACCTTAGCCACAATGGACGGCGAACCAGCAGTCATCAAATAGAGCACTAGCAGCCCATACAGCACTATTGAACTACTCGCAATGCTCGAAAACTGTTGCTACACCTCAACTAGTAGACTAATTGCCACTATGAATGTCACAGCCTCAAGCCTTCTGGGTTCCTGCAGACCCAGTTCTACGCACTTTGTACAAGAGAAAAATTTTAAAAAGTTTCATCACCTTACGCCACACCATGACCCCCTCTTTAGTGCCGGAAGTAGAGCTTGAAGAACCTCTTGCTAACTTGGATATTCAAGAATCTTCCTTGATTCACGTAGAGACCACAAAATATGGCGGTCGTGGGTATTTTGCCTCGGTAGCAATACCCAGCAATAACACTGTTCTTTCATGCTCAAGTCCTTTCGCATCTACTGTGTTTCGTCCGTACAAGAAAGATACCTGTGCTTACTGCTTTAAATGCGACTTTCATAAGCCTTGCAAAGTAAAGTTCACGGAAGCTCCGCCGATATCACCTCTATGCGAAGACCTTCGCCAAAATAAAAAACTGGCTGCAGCGTCGAGCCCCGGAAAGACGGCGTACGCCGGCCTCTTTTTCTGCTCCCAGGATTGCCGAGAAAACTGGTCTCGTCTAGAAGACCCGTTTGGTGCACTGACTCTTGTTCTGAACCTGGTTGATATGGCCGTAGCATCATCTATCAGCAAATCCTCACCGGAGAGCAGTGATCAAACACCTGTAGAATCCGTTATTTCAAAAGCTTACATTGACCGCGCATGGGCTGCCATAGAACTTCCTCCAAAGATCAACTCAAATTCCCGCAAAAAATCAAGGAAAGCTTCAATACCCCAGCTCGACACCGCTGAGCACGACAATGCTCGCATTGTCGCCAGTGTTGTAGTGAAGGCTTACCTGATAGACAAACTTCCATCATCGAATGAACATGCAAGCAAGCAAATTCTCACCGCCTACATTGAAGAGTTTCGCACATTTAAAGACCTGCAATCCAACGAAATTGAACTCATTAAATCCTTTCCCGGTCTCCTTGATTCGCACATTACTGTTTACAAATTTCTAGTGACTGTTTTGGAAAATACCCCCTTAGCATCTTTCATAACTGTCGACCTATTTCGTAGTGTTCTTGGTAAAGAGGCAGGGAATGCATTTGGGATATGGCAAGTTCCTGTATTTATTGAAAGCGAATGCTTGGGTTCATCCATATACCCTTTGCCTTCCTTTTTCAATCATGCGTGCGAGCACAACATTAAAAAGCAGCGAAATGGTCGCACAATGGACTTTGTCACTACGCGAAACATTGAACCTGGCGAAGAAATGTATATATCCTACGGTATGTTTGAAAATTCCCCAGTAGAGGAGAGGCAACGGACACTTCTTGAGCAATGGCATTTTAAGTGCGCTTGTTCAAAGTGCTTAAGCCAACTACCATAGATTATAAACTGTAATAATAAATTAAATGAACTCGCGAGTTTTATAGTCTGACAGTAGAGCTTCCTCAAGTGCAGACTTACTGATACTGGTGTCAGACAAGTCACTAAATGTGATAGATTCACTCTGCGCAGAGCGGGTATCCTCAGGTTTTGCAGACTTTAAATCCATAGGCAAAAAGGCATCGTACAAATCCTCGTCAGCATCATAACCAAAACCGTTGCTATGTGCACTATGCTCGCTGTGTGACGACTGTGACTCGGAAGTCTCATCTGCAAGTTTACCTTCCCGCAGTTTAGACGGCTGTTTAGCCTGAAATGTGCGTGACATGGATAAGAGCCTTCGATTAGAATTCCCCGTGCCTTGCCCTGATTCATTAGATAGTTCTGACGAACTGCTTTCAGATGATTTGCCAAATGGTGGAGACCGAGGGTCTAGCGCGTTTGCCCTCGGACTTGGTGTTGTAACAGGGTCAGCCCGAGATACCCGAAGTTTACTTGACTCTCGAGCAAGGGCTTCGTCAGTGTTGCTGGTTTGCCTCCGAGGGGAAAACGATGAGCTCGCTCTTTCCCTTCCTCGAGGCTCACCGCGCGGCCGAATCATTTTGTCCCGCGTTGAAGCTTTAATCAGGCATTGTTAGAATATCGGGAGAAAATTACATCAACGCCAACTTACTTGAGTCTTGCGGCTTGTTAGCAAGAACATTCCGGTTCACCTTTAGCATTTGCCCTCGAACATGCTCTAGCTCTTTTTCGTACAGCCAAATAGCTTGCTGCAGGATAAAGGGTACCGACACATCAAATTTTTGGGCCCTGAATTGGGTTAGAACCAGGTAGTTCCTATCTAGTTACACTTACAAAGCGATCCAATCGATATCTCCTCTCTGCAAAGTTCTACTAGAAATGTATTCTCTTAAGTGCTGTTCCTTCTTCTCACTCCACTCACACTAAAATTCGTCAGCTTGCTCAGTTAGCCCACAAAATATACTTACAGACTCAGGATCTTGAAATCCGTTGCGGGGAAATGGAAAACGAAGGTAAACTACGAACCTGCCCTCATCTATTTCTGATTGTGAGTCTTGAGCATTCATGGTTGGAGGTTTACTTTTTTGGGACTGGGAGAGTAACCAGCTTTTTAAACTTCATCCATCAACAAAATAATGGATCGCCCCAGAGCACCATCCTATTCATCGCCTCAGAATGGCATTCAGATACAGATAAACAATGTTGATTCATACCAGCATACACCAACCTCATTGGATCGAGTTGTGAATCCAGTAACGCGGCAGAGGCTGTTGAGCGTTCCTATAATTCGCGTCTTTGGATCAACTTCAAATGGTCAAAACGTCATGGTTCATATTCACGGAGTCTACCCATACTTGTACATTGAATATAAAGGTGAATTGGCAAATGGTAAGTTTCCATTAGAAGCATACCTTTTTGATGTTAACATTGGACAGTTAAACAATACATTTCAACGCTTACTACTGCCATCAACCATGCCATGAACCAAGCTTATCGCCGTGATCCAAGCAATCCTAGGAACATATTTGTTGCAAACATGGTCCTCTGCAAAGGCATTCCATTTTATGGATATCATGTGGGCTGGTCCTACTTTTTGAAAATATTCCTTTTGAGTCCGTTTTATTTAAATAAGTTTGCCGATCTATTGAGGACTGGTCAAATCCTTGGTACAACGATGCAGCCCTACGAAGCTCACATCCCATATCTTCTTCAATTTTTTACAGATTTTAATCTTACTGGATGTGGAATTATGGACCTATCTTTAGCATATTTCAGAAATCCTTTGCCTTTAGACAGAGACGGGTATAATTCCACAAACGTTTCGCCGGACATTTTACTGGACCCCATGGGTTTTCCAAGGCTTTCTCACTGTGCAATTGAAATAGATGTCGATGCCAGTGCAATTAAAAATAGACTGCAATTAAAGCAGAAGAATATACATCACAAACTAACGGAGACCATGCTTCACACAGATGCGCGCTTCATTCCCACACTTGATGATCTATGGATTGATGAAGCCAGCCGGAGACACAATGAAGGAACTTCGAGTTACCAGCAGCCGGTAGATGCCACTCAAAGAACAGTTTCTGGTACTCCGTGGAGAAGAGATGAAGAACTTAAACAAGCTCTACAAAGACTGCTTGATTCCAGCAGTGATGCGATGGCTGTAGATTTGAGCACGGACTCCAGGTCAATACCGACTGCATTTGATACCGTTGGCGCTATGTTTCTTCGGCCACAGATAGGGGTTGACAACGATTCAGAGGTTCCAGTTGATGGGAACATTGAAAGTTCGATTGAAAATGTTGGACTGTCTTTAGAGTCGGAAGTCTTCGAAACTATGGACGCTAGAGAAGTTGAGGAGCACGGAATAGCAATAGTACAGCCTGCATTGAATCTAGAGGGAATCAATTTTGACGACTCTATCTCTAGTTCAAGTGATCATACGGAGGAGGCATTAGATCCATTATCCCAAGAACTTCGTTGTGAATCGGGCAAAGATTCTGATATTAGCTCTGATCCATTCGGAAGTTTTACTGACTCTCTTATCCTCAACGAAGCTGATCTTCAAAATTCCATTCTTGAAATTATTCGTAATGATCCATCTACAGAAAGGCTACTTATGTCTCCATGTGGAACTACTAAACGTACTTTATCGCAGTCATCTTTTTCCAGACCAAATTCAAGGTCTATCAGGAGCGTGCCCGAGGAATATAGACCTAATACCTCTTCAACCGATCATATATCATCATCTTCCGATCCTTCTGTTTTTATAAACACCAGTCCAGTGGATAGGAAACTAGTCAACAAAATTCAAAGAAGTTTTTCAATTAGTGGGAAATTATACGGTTGCAAGTCAAAACCACCCTCCAGTACCGAGGTTATAAATTCATTCGAATTTCTTGGGCTCCCTCAAAAGATTTACAAACAGCCATATTATGCCAGGGCCAAGGATGTTCCCCCAAAGCCAGTAGTTTTTGCTGGCGTCGAGTTTCGCCTCAAAAGTGACGGTATTCAAGATTTACCTCTTTTCTCGTTTGATGGTTCCGAATTTGCGGATATCACAAACAAACTTATTTTGTATTCACAAAGAATTGAGTCCAGGAAACTTGAATATGCGCACCTTCCACCTTCTTTTAGCCAAGTGTCGCGTTGGTGCAAGGCCAAAGCTCCAATTATTTCGAGGTTACAGCACTTTTCGCAAATTAGAGGTGTGACACAAAAAAACCGGTTCAACTTCAAATTCGCGACTCAAAAACGCCTCAGGTCTCACAAAGTAGAAGGTTCAAAGTACTTATCTGTCATGGTTGCTGAAGTGCATGTAAACACGCGGGGCGATCTCTACCCCAATCCCGCTGAAGATGAAATTGCTGCCATTTTCTGGACCTACCAGTCGGCATATAGTGACGAATGGGGAGACGACGCTTTACTTGAGTGTGGCGCCATTTTTCTCTGTCAAAGTGAACAAGATAGGAACAAGTACCAATCCGCATGCAAATTTGAAATTCAGATTGAGAAAAGTGAACTAGATGTTTTCAATACCCTAATTGACACTGTTCGTAAGTTTGATCCGGATATTCTAGCGGGCTATGAAGTAAACAGTTCTTCCTGGGGTTACATTATCGAGAGAAGCAAAAAGGCGTACGACTTTGAAATGTGCGATTTACTTTCCAGAGTTCGGGACCTGGGCCACGGCAAAGTTGGAGACAAATGGGGTATTACACATACCTCAGCGATTTCGATTACGGGTCGTCATGTGTTCAATGTATGGAGGATTCTGCGGGGTGAGATCAATTTGCTAAAGTATTCATTAGAAAATGTTGTTTACCATACATTACACAAGCGCATCCCGCTATACACGCACAAAACACTTACTACCTGGTTTTGTAGTTCTTCAGCTTCAGAGAGTGCTCTGTGCATAAAGTACCACATTGATCGTGTCATGTATACGCTCGAGCTTATTGGCAATCAAGAGTTGATCTCTAGAACCAGTGAACAAGCTAGAATAGTTGGCATCGACTTTTATTCTGTATTTTACAGAGGATCACAGTATAAAGTGGAAGCAATAATGAGTCGGCTGTCAAAAGCTGAAAACTTCATGATGATATCTCCAAGCAGAAAGCAAGTCGGAGAACAAAATGCATTAGAATGTTTGCCTCTGATTTTAGAACCTCAGACCAAGCTCTATACATCCCCAGTTGTTGTTCTAGACTTCCAGTCGTTGTATCCGTCAATTATGATCGCCTACAATTATTGCTATTCGACTTGTTTGGGACGCATTCAAAAATGGAAAGGCAAAAATAAACTTGGATTCACTGACTTGAATATTCCACCAGGCCTCTTGAACCTGGTGAAGTCAGATATAAACATTGCACCAAATGGAATAATCTATGTCAAGCCATCTGTGAGGAAGTCTTTAATGGCAAAAATGCTTCTTGAGATTTTAGATACTCGAGTGATGGTTAAAGATGGGATGAAGTCAAACAAAAAGAATGCTTCTTTTCAAAAACTGATGAACAATAGGCAACTGGCGTTGAAGTTAATAGCAAACGTGACCTATGGATATACTTCTGCATCGTACTCTGGAAGGATGCCCTGTGTTGAGATTGCTGATAGCATAGTACAGTCTGCTAGAGAGACGCTTGAAAGCGCCATAGAGACGATCAAATCAAGAGCGGACTGGGGAGCCGAAGTTGTATATGGCGATACAGATAGTTTATTTATTCACTTCCCCGGCAAGACTAAAGACCAAGCTTTTGACATCGGACACCTGATTGCTCAAACAATAACTAACATGAATCCGGAGCCAGTCAAGCTCAAATTCGAAAAGGTATATTTACCCTGTATTTTGCAAACCAAGAAACGCTATGTTGGCCACATGTATGAAACTAAATCTCAGAAAACTCCTACGTTCGATGCCAAGGGCATGGAGACAGTCCGTCGAGATGGTACGCCTGTGCAGCAAAAGATTGAGGAGAAGACTCTTCAAATACTATTCAATACCTGCGATCTGTCCCAAGTGAAAGAGTACTTAGAGGAACAGTGGACAAAAATTATGGCAGGTAAAGTGTCAGTACAAGATTTTTGCTTTGCGAAAGAAGTCAAACTTGGCACCTACAAAAATGCTCCTCCTGGTGCCCTTATAGCTGCAGAAAAAGTCAAGCAGGACGCCTACTCAGGGCCCCAGTATCGCGAGCGTGTACCCTACGTTGTTGTTTCCGGAGCACCTGGCTCTCGATTAATTGACCGATGCGTTGATCCAGATGTTCTCATTAATAACTCTGACATGCATTTAGACTCAGATTACTATATTACAAAAAACCTGATTCCCCCTTTGGAGCGAATATTAAATCTCGTCGGTGCAAATGTGCGGCTATGGTACGACGAAATGCCGAAAGTGGCTAGGTATCAACCAGTCCATCAATCAACGGCAGGCAAGAAGAAAAATGGAGCCTATAACCTGAGACATTTTCTCAAGGGTAATTGTTGCAGAGTTTGTGAAACGATTCAACCCGATGAACTTCAATTGGGTGTTTGCAGTATGTGTCGGGCTCAACCCTTTAGCACTGTTTATACACTACAGGAAGGGTTGAGAAAATTGGAAAAGAGAGTATCCGAATTGAATCAAATTTGCCAAAATTGTACGGGGATTTCTCCAGCTGCTACTGTGGAATGCATTTCGGGAGATTGTCCAATATACTATTCGAGAAAAAGAGCCATGGTATTTTACCAAGATGCCGTCGAACACGATAGGAAGGCAATTGAAAGCATAACAAACTGGTAAATGCCCATTTATTTATTTAGTTATTTATTATAATATTACTTTCTCAAATTTAATACATTACAAGTATAGTCTGTAAGTCACAGTAGCAACTCACTTGAAATGATACTTTCTCAAATTTAATACATAGCAAATGTAGTCTTTAGGGGCACAGTAGTGAAGGAATTCTTAGGAGAAAAGTTATTCACCACCTCACCATCGAAGCCTGAATTACAATATAATATGTCTCAAATTTAAATTATGCCAAATATAGTCTTAAGAAAAGCAATATATTAATCAAATCTTTTTTAACCTTAATCAAATCTTTTTTAACCTTAAGAAATTCTGTTTTGCATTGCCCCAGTAACAACCCATTTATTTCTGACTTGATTCTTTGAAATGTCAAGTAGTTAGGGCTAAAGCCCTAAGAATGTTTATTTCCTATTGTAGAAATATTGCATACTCAGATATACTGTAAAAAATTACATAGACGCTGGTGAGAGAAGTTAGGAGAGGTACTGATTTTTGTTTGATAAAAAATTCCTACCCTTGATAGACCTTTGAGAACCACCATCGTCGACAACCTCCGGTCCGCCAACACAAAATGCCTCGTAAGTAAAGCTGCAACTGCATAAATTTTCTTATGCGACTAGCAACAAATGCACGTTACGTTTCATGGTTTCTCTATGATTTGTGAAGACGACAAAAAACGCATATTACAATTGTAAATTTGGAGCAGAGTTGCTAACGACTTGTCCTGTAGGCGCTCCTAGAACATACTCTAAGACATCCACTGTCCCCAGACGGGCTTACGATTTGTCTCGTCTCGATGCCGAGCTCAAGCTTGCTGGTGAGTACGGTCTCAAGAACAAGAGAGAAATCTACAGAATTGGTCTTCAGCTTTCCAAGATTCGACGTGCTGCTCGTGATCTTTTGACTCGTGATGAAAAGGACCCCAAGCGTCTTTTCGAGGGTAACGCTCTTATTAGACGTCTTGTTCGCATTGGTGTCTTGTCTGAGGACAAGATGAAGCTTGATTACGTTCTTGCTCTCCGTGTCGAGGACTTTTTGGAGAGAAGACTGCAAACTCAGGTCTTCAAGCTCGGACTTGCCAAGTCTGTTCACCACGCTCGTGTTCTCATCAGACAGAGACACATTCGTGTCGGCAAGCAGATTGTCAATGTTCCTTCTTTCACTGTTCGTCTTGATTCCCAGAAGCACATTGACTTCGCTGCTACCTCTCCTTACGGTGGTGGCCGTCCCGGTCGTGTTAAGAGAAAGAGACAGGCTGCTGGTGCCGAGAAGGGTGACGAAGCCGCTGACGACGAAGAGTAAATACGTTACATAGTTGCGGGGAAAAATTTATGTAAAATTATTATTAATTACAAAGTGCTTCATGGAATACTGTTGAATTGGTCTTTTATTGTATAGCCATGATTTGGCCTTAGGTTGTATCGCTATCTACAGTTCTACTAATCCTCTATATTTGCGCCCGCTGTGTTCATAATTTTTTTTAGTTTCTTAATTTAGGGCTTTGCCCTAAATGTTCACAGTCTTATATATGGGTAAGGTCTATACTATTTGGGTAATACTGAATTTGTGTGAATAATTCTGCCCCCCGTTTCTCATTTTGTATTGGCTTCCGATAGAAACAGGAATAATTTTTTTTTTCTACGACGACGACGACGACGACCCTTCGACCTCCCCAACTGACAAAACCAAAAACAATCAACAGTTAAGTTCAACAAACAAAAATGGGTAAGAGGTAAGTGATATTGACGAGTAACGAATACTCATACTTGTTTGGTGATTATATATATGGGATTTGCGAGAGTGAATTGAGAAAGGTCGACATTTTGTGAGACTGAAATCAGTACTACGTCCGAAGCTTCTTATTCATCAGAAGAGAGGGCATGTTCTTTTTGACGTATTTTGGGACGATTTAAGACGAGAACACATCTCATCTTCTTTTTACTCCCTTTTCTGAATGCTCTTTCTCAGATGTACTTTAACAATTTTAATGCAACTTCTGATCTTCTTTTCAAGAAAGACCATCTTGCTAACCCAATTTTTTCTCTAGCCGCGGTTACAGATCTGGTACTCGTTACGCCTTTGCGCGTGACTTTAAGAAGCACGGTACTATCGCTTTGTCGACCTACCTAAAGGTCTACAAGGTTGGTGACATCGTCGACATTAAGGCCAACGGTTCTATCCAGAAGGGTATGCCCCACAAGTTCTACCACGGTAAGACTGGTATTGTCTACAACGTTACCAAGTCTTCTGTGGGTGTTATTGTTCAAAAGGTTGTCGGAAACAGATACCTTGAGAAGCGCATCAACCTCCGTGTTGAGCACGTTAAGCACTCCAAGTGCCGTCAAGAGTTTTTGACTCGTGTCAAGACTAATGCCGCTCTTAAGGCTGCTGCCAAGGCTAAAGGTGAAACTGTCCAGCTCAAGAGACAGCCCGTTAAGCCAAGAGAGGAGCGTGTTGTTGCTGTCGCCAGCAACATCCCCGAGACCATCACTCCTATTCCTTACGAGACCTACATTTAAACAAACAGGTGGAAAAAAAACCTCTCTTTCTATTTCATGTGTTGTAATTAATTTTAAATGAAAAAAGTTCGGAATGCCATTTTGCCAGATTTCTATTTATTCTTTTGAATTCGTATGCTTGAGTAATTTTTTTCGAAGACTGATTTTCTCAGTATTCACCAGTAAAATAAATAAAATCCCCTCTATAATTTCTAGATTTTAAAGAAGACTCGACCTTTCAATCTCAGGATCAAACTTCATGCAAGTCCTGTTGGCTTTTAAAATTTCTTCGAGTCTCACAATATTAGCTCTGGTTGAAGTTTGCAGCGACATTGAGTTATAGCTTCCTGAATTGCCAAGTGATTTACCGCTCATTTGCTGACGTTCGGCGATCATAGAAACTGCATTTTCAAGGCTTCTGAAAATTCCAAGTACTGATCTCCAATCCTGAATGCTCTCAAAGTCTTTTGATATGCGTTAGTAAAATAAACACGGTGAACGTTAATTGTCATCGAGAACTTACATTTGCCAGATTTGTGGTAATAAGATACAACTCGCTCTAATAACTCGTCAACTTCCTTCTTGTCCAGACCTGTAACTACGACCTTCTGGCTTTTCCCTTCCTGTTGCTCTCTACCAGTGTCAGCATTTATCAGTTTTTCCACAATCCGCATTGAGGCGTCCGCCAGTACTTTATAGGCTGACGCAATCAACAAGGAATCTCTAGATTCCAAAATGCGAGGCATAACGGCGTCTACTAGTGATAAAGCATCTGAAGGCTCATCTTGAGCGTTAGATATGGCTCCCAGTAACACTACACCTTCAAATGCAAACGTTGCAAGCGAAGCGTCGTCTGAAATCTTAATGACCTTGAGAACCAAAGAAAGTGCACGGGTTGATTGATCAGTATGCTCAATTACCAGCTTAGCATAAAGAATCATTAGCCGGACTTGAAAGACCAAGTCAGGTACTGCGACTTCTGAAGGTGAAGTACAAAGATCCACAGCTTTCCAAATACCTTCCATGGCAGTTGATATATTTCCAGATTTGAGTTCCCAAATGAATTTGAAGTACTCTGTTTCCCTACTAATTGTTGTATCCGACGCAGTGATTCCGCCCAGTTTTTCAAAAATATAACTCGATTCCTCGAGTCGCTCTTCGTTCAACTTGTGATTTAGATGTAAGTGGAGAAACTTTGGGTACCAAAGTTGTTGATGCCATTGTGAGCCGTGCGCAGTTGATTTCAAGGAACTTAGCAATCGAAAGCATTCAGGTAGGTTTCCTTCTTGAAACAGCAATCGTGCTTTGCGCGTTCCAATGTCAATAGTCAAAAGAGCATTTAACTTGCGATCAGGAAAATGCGAGTACATATCCAGGGCAAGTTTAGCAAGCGTGCTGTTGCCGCACCTCGTCCATAATCCAGACGCCACAAGCGCCATGTTCCCTGCAGCATATGAGGAGTTGGATACTGCGTTGATAAACGTGCTCTTAGTTAACGCTTCAAAAGCGTGAGTGAGTGACCCACCTTGAGCCATGATCTGCTCAACTTCACTTTGATATGAAAGAGAGTATAACGAATAGGACGTATCTTTTGATTTGATCCGCAGAAAATCAGAAATTTGTTCTTGCGAAGACAACGATTCGGGTGGTTTACAGTCTGGATGCTCTTGAAGGAATGCATACAGCCATGACAAAATATAGTTTAAACAATTGTTATCTTTATTTTCCCGCGCAACGGTAATGGCTTCTTCAACCGCTCGCATTGACTCCGCGTAAAAACTGAACTCTGCCTGTAAGGTAGCTAACGTAAACAGAGCATATTGGTAGTGGGTTCTGCCTCTGCTATTCATGGTGTAATCATAGTAGCGATGAAGGTGATCAAATGCCGCTTCGTAATCTTTGTCACGGTACGCGTCCAAATATTGAACGTAGTGAGCGGACGTTGGTAACGGCTTATTAGTGGAAATCATACTTTGCAAGACATGTCTAATTTCATTTGGCAGTGTGCCTCCAAATCGCTCGAAAACCCCAATTTGAAATTCTAAAAGTGCTTCTAGGTTTTCGCCGCCTATACATCTTGTCAAAGGAGCCTGAGGGACTAGACTTTTCAGAAATTCAGCGTCGCCACTATCGTCTTTTTCTTCTGAATTGACAGAGAGCAGCATAACGTTGAGCTGAATCTCTCCACGGAGGGCAGCAAGGGTGGGCTTTCGGAATGACCAAAAGCTTATGTATGGTGCCCGGAAGTTTTCTAGGTACTGCCACAGATGAAGAACAGCGTCAAAGCTAAGACTCTCAAAAGCCAGGTAGCATCGTCGGCAGTAAGATCCTAGCAATGATGACTGTTTCAAAAGCGTTATACCTTTTTCTTCTGCAACAACAGCTTTATCATCGTCCTGAGAGTCATGTTTGCCATCGCCATGGATCAGGTATTCGTCAATGGCAGACATGAAGGTATGAAGGCTGTCTAGGGAGGTCATACCCATGAGAAACTCCAATAGCAAATCAAATAAAGTAGTCCCTAGAATTTTGGAGTCTAAATTTTCCATGATGGCACTCAATTGTGAGAGATCACCGTCAAGTATGGAGAGCTCTTCGTCTTCCATGCTCTCCTGTTGTTGCGGGTCAATGAAGTTGACCAGATGGCGCATTATTACCATTTTCGATTCCGCAGGCATAACTCCATCGCAGTATAATAAAATAATTGCGACCAAGGCCACTTTGTAGGGCGTCAAAAACTTAACGACCACAATCTCATCTTCCATGGTGAATGTTGATGTAAAGTCTGCAAGACGAACGCTAATTCAAAAGTAGTTTCTGGGTAGGGGTTGATGTTACCTGGGAATTCACTGCATACATTTTCCTCCATCCCTCAACTGTCGATGCCAACAACAATGAATGAAGCGTCGAGGAATAAACCATTACCGGCCAGCCCGTTCGCTTCAATGTCTGAAGCTAAATTTAACAAAAGCTTTGAAGTACGTCCTGAGATTAAACAGCAAACTTTTGACGAAATTTATGGAGAACCGGAGAACTTTTTAGAGATTGAGGTAAGCAAAAGGTTTGTATTGGGGTTTTGCTGTACTAATATAATTGAAGGTGCGCAACCCACAAACGCACGGTAGGTAAAGCAATTTTTTTTAGGTACAAGTCTTTTTAGATGCTTCTATACATCGGAGAGCAGCAGCAATGGAAGGGAAATATTGCTAACAGACAGAAGGATACTCCCGCAACATGTATACAGACTACGAAATTATTTGCCGAGTGAGTTTGAGTTTTGGCAATTTTCAGCCTTGCGGCAGATATATTCTAACATTAGTTCTCGTTTCTCGAAGACAAATATTCCCGCTTTTAAAGTTAGACAGTCTTCAGTGCGGAGGAGGTACAGCGATTTTGAGTACTTTAAGGACATTTTGGAACAGGAAACTGTGCGCGTGACGATTCCATCTTTACCAGGAAAAGTATTTACGAACAGGTTTTCAGATGAGGTTATCGAACTTCGCAGGGAAGGACTTGAAAGGTTTCTTCAAATGTGTGTGAGGTTCATCGTATAGAAGAAGGTCATACTAACAATGTATAGCGTTGCTGGGCATCCCCTTTTGCAAACGGGATCCAAGGTTCTATGTGCATTTATCCAAGACCCGCAATGGGATAAAGTAAGTACAACATAATTCCTTATTGTTTCAATATGGGGAGACAGGGCTATTTAAGTTAGACTGGTATAGTTTCTGACTATATTTTTATAGAACCAGTGGATGTAGACATTGCTTTGGAGAATGTCCAAGTCTCAAGCTGCTGGGATATTGTGCAAAAAGAGTAACGTACCTTAGTGCTGAATGAAATGAAGATTAAATTACAATATCGGAGTATGAGATGTGAAATTTTGCTACAAGTCGCATTGAAAGCTGAGACCAGCCAAAAATTTAACCTTGCCCTGCTTCCCACGGCGAACCCTAGCGCACTTGCAGTAGCTAATTTAAATCAATGTATTTTCGTTTGCAATAACTAGGATGCAGGCTCGTATTCAAGCTTGAGTCCGGAGACTTGGTTCTAGCTTTTCACATGGGCGATTGCTTATCCAGCAAGCCAGTCAACTGCAAGTCTACCCCACCCTGCTTTGCACAAAAGGGTCTCTTTGATTTGCGTACTCTTTCTTGCAAGAACAGCACGTGCAATATTATTTTGAACATCTCATTTCTAGCTATTTGACATAAAATCAGAAAATTATCTCTTTAATTTTTAACCAAAAACTAGAATGACATTTGGCAGACTTAGCAATATATATATGCTACCAAAGTACCAATACTCGGTTTGAAAGTACTACAAGGGCTTAAAATCACAGGTAATTCTCAATTGCCAAGTATCGTGCTGCGTATGGTATTTGCAATCAACTTTTTTTTACTGTTAAAACTTTGGAGTCCATTTGCTGCCAAATTTCAAGCTAGGAGGAATTAAGCAGGCCCATTTAAGTAGTAGGAATTTTCTCGACTATTCCAATACAAGTAAAGTTTACTTTCAATCGCCGATATGAGGATTCAAATTTCCAATATATTTAGTCAAAACTATTTCCAATACAGTATAGTGTGGATGTCAAAAAAAGTTTCTGCCTGCAAAATTCCCAGGCCGAAAGACTAAACCACCAAAATGCCAATTAAAAATCGAGTCAGTTTACTTTTCCCGTTGCCTGCTGTAACTGTTTTCTCGCCTAATTTTACAAAAGTTAAGGCCAAAATAATCATAGACTAGGGACGTTTTATTTTTATTTTCTTTCTTTTGACGCTGGGCATTAAAGTCCCATCCTGCTCCTTTGAACTAATTTCAAGGGCACGGAGGGGAACCAACAGACTAGATTACTGTGCTTGGAGGGGTTCGTACAAAAATTCCAAAAATGTGCTTCTAAGAGCATCGGCTCCCTATATGGCTATGTTGAAAGTGTCACTTGTTCAAAATACCAAAAACTAGAAAACCTTTCATACTGGAAATACTTTAAAATTCTTGCCCTCCTCTTCGACGCGTCTGCCGAGTTATTTGTTGACTGCCGAAGTGAACCAAGAATAAATTTCATTACTCAAAGATGTATATTGTAGACCAATTGACCACTACGCTGTCCATTTGACTGGGAACTAGCCCGACATGCAGCTATAGAGCAAAAGCAACAACTGATCAAGAAAATTTACTCAGTATAAAGTTTGCTATATGCACAAAAGGGGGCAAGGGGCAATTCATGTGGAAGTCTCAATTTGAAATGGGCTACAACCTTTTCATATCACAAATATGGAGGTCTCATTTTTGAACTTCAATACTCATACCTCACGTTTTAGTCTATACTTTTATTTTTTAAACTTTAAATTTCTTAGTTTTTTTTGTCCTCACTCTGTTTATTTAAAATTTGTAGAAGTGACAAATTTCAAGCTCGAAGGAATTGAGTTTTTGCCAGCGCAGGGCACGTTGAGATATTTATTATTTGGGAACCACGTGTGAATCTTACACATAAAAGTATGAATCGTGTAAGGCAGAGCCCTACAATTGAAATGGAGAACTAGCGCTCGAGCTGCTCTATATAAGTTTTGCAAAAGTCGCACCAATGTTTCGACAATTAATGGAGCTTGTAGGAATCCCATTATCAAGCTGACACCATGGCCAACTTTTCAGTTGGCGGTGTGACGCTTCATGCTTCAATGTAAACATTATCAGGTTTAAGATCGTATGCAATGCTGCCCGCAAAGTCTGTCGACAATATAAATAAGCGAACGACTATTCCGGAATCCCAGTCTTTGAAGACCCTGGCATTCCTGGAAAGTTTGAGTTTAACTTGATGTAATTTCTCTTCCTGTTTAAATAAGCATGCACTAGATTGCAATATTTCAGCTGTGCATGCAGTTATCTATGGTTTGGTGATGAGCTATTCTTGATGAGGCTGATGACATTTTGCAGTTTCAGCTAGGTTAACCAGCAAAAGAGAGTTTAGTTAGAATACTACTGGAAATACCCTGAGTCGCCTTAAATCGGATCACTATTGGATTGAATTAACATGTATGAAAAGTTCAGATATTGCTATTTTTTTAAATATAGTTCATCTTCATTTTCTTGTAAAAAAACATTTACTACTGTTTTGTTGCAATAAGTCAGTAATGATGTTGGAAACAAATATACAAGCCAAAAATGATATGATGTAAGTGGCAAATTGTTTAATATAATAATTCTTTCTCAAATTTAGTATATAGCAATTATAATCTGAAAGTCACAGTAGCGACTCAATCTTCGAGAGAAGAGTTATTCTCCACCTCACTATCAAAACTTGAACTATTTATC
>JAKVQY010000245.1:0-19331 GCA_030463045.1 Geotrichum macrosporum
AGTAAACGTCTTTTGGTGACGTCACAACGTTCAAGTTTGAGGCTTCGGGTGAAGATTTTCTTTGTATTCTGAACAACACCCTACAGTTCGCTCCTAATTATGACGATGCAACTTCGTTGACTGTAATATACTACGCACAAAAAAACGCTTATTATTTTAATGAGAGAAAAATCACGATAGCAGGCTCGTCTTTCCACTTCTCATATCCATCTTACTTATACTATCAAGTGGGTGCCCAGTAGCCTGGTTATACTTTTGGCCCAAATGATCAGCTTGGAACCTTCGCTCTTACTAATGTGAAGGATGTACATATTTGAATATAGGGAATCTAAGGTTGTGATGCAGCTACTTTTCTTTTAAACCCACTTTCTTGCTGATACATTTCTTTTCTGAAAAAAAAAAGAAAAAAAAAATTGATACGAAGATTTATTTACTTCCTATAAGATTCAGTTGCTACTGTGACTACAGACTATATCTGCTATATATTAAGCTTTTTCCAGAGAAATGAAAACTTTTATTATTCTCCCGATCTATTGAAACGTTTAAATGACAAGTACATTGAAAAGAAGGCCAAGTATGCTTTTCTTGGAACCCGACTTCACCCCATTGTACTTTCACCTGATGGTCTATTTCATATCGACTCTGAAAAGTCATTTAATGCTTTGCGAACTAAAATGAAATATCAAACAGACATGATTGTTAGACAATTTTCAGTTTGCCTGGCTAGATACAGAGCCTTTAATCACTATTTGAATATTGAAGAGCCTGTTTACTCTGAATCGATGAATGAAAGTGATGAATTTAATACTGAAGAAGAAATAGCGGAGGATATTGTTAGTTATTAGCAAGTCATTAGTGACGTTGGAAGCAAGTATATAAGCTAAACATAATAATACAAGAGGCAAATTATAACTATATACTTGTTTGAATCAGGTGTTTTATCTCTTTTCAGCCATATCACTAGTGAAACATGAAATATAATCAATGATTATCTAGATCCTCTGCGTGGCGCCAAGCTCTCCAGCATTCTCCTGCTTCGACTATTATGCTCTCAATATCTTTTGATCTGTACAGTCTGCCCAAGCACCCTCGAATTTCGCTCTGGTCAAGCTCAAGAAGGGTCGCTGTTTTAGATTTAAGAAGTACTAGACAGACAAACAAGTGTTCAAGAAGCGGCTCAATTTGTGGAAGGTCCTCTGTTGGGGATTCTTTAGTCGGAGATTCGAAGTCACAGTCATTTAAGGTGTTTGCGCTTGATTCTGAGGAAAGCACTGGAGTACGGGCTTCGTCAATATCAGCATAATCAGAGAGGTTCGCAGACCAAAACGGATCCGGTCCTAAATCCATTTCCAGCTGAACCAAGTCTAACACAACATTGTTGCTAAGCTTGATTGATGTTGCCGGAATATCGTCTGGTACTTCCTCCTCATCGCCGGGGGGTTGATTAGGCACTACATGCAAAGATTCAGAGGAAGATGCGGAATCTTCAGACCCAACTTGACCAGCTGCTTCACGGCTCATCTGGCGTTTGGCTTTAGCAGCTTTTACCAAGTCAAACCGTGCCGATGCAGGAATAGGCCTCCATCCCAAATACATGTCCCATATTCGTGCTCTGTCTCTTCGATCCCATACTTTAGCACCCATCCATTTCACCCACCACAATAGCCACTCATCCCCACCAATTGATGACAATACATCCTCGTCGTCAAAGTGAGTTGCTAGGTCAGGTAAAAGACGCCGGATTACAGAAAGAAAAAATGAAATCCGATCCGTGGTAGATGAATCACAAGGTCCGCGAGGACCGTTACAGTCAGATTGGGGAGCGTGGAAGGCAACAAGCATAAGATGCTCAAAAACGGTTGAGAAATCATAGGGAAGAGTGAATGACAGAGATCGTAAGGAAAAAGGAGCCATTGCGTTAGCTTCTAGAGTGGAGGTCGCTGTGCCTGAGGAAGTAGGCGACTGTCGCCGAGAAGACGAGATTGAAGAAGGATTGTAAGCAGAAGAAATACTGTGGTTCTGCCCATTATGAGTTTGCTGGTCCTGGAAAGCTTGGTTATCGGCAGGTCCTAGTTCTGGAGAAGATGCCTGAGACTCAGTAGTGTTGGTTGTACTAGCAGTCGTGCCTTTCAGTAATCCATGCCGGTCCTCCATGCGGTAAACGGGGTCCACCCAGTCTGCGAGTGAAAAAGCCATATAGACCATTCCACTATCATAGGGAATCATTCCACCCCACTTTGTCAGAAAAGCAGAAATGGCTTCTTCAATTGCCTTGTGTTTTTGGGCCTCCAAAGTTGCAGATGTAATGTTTTCCCTGTGTGTACTCTCGGGGTTGCTGTTGACTTTAGACAAGTCAGACCAACTAGATCTTGCTGGAGAGAGACTAATAGGAGTTGACCGCGCAGACTGGGGGAGCGGAGGCTGATTTTGCTGGCTTTGCTGACTTTGCTGACTTTGAATTTGCTGGTTTTGTTGGGGCTGCTGATGACTAGCAGCATTGCTACAGCTATTTGTACTGCCGTTGATATTAGTAGAAACTCTTGATTTTGTGAGGTTCATCATGGCCATGCGTTTTTGGTAACGAGCAATTTCATTCGTAATACGCTTCAATGGGATTAGTTCTTTGGAGAGTGGTTGAGTAGGATACTCGACAACTACGGACGGGTCCATCACGTAGGGGTGAGATGCAAGTAGAAGAGGCCAGGCGTATTGGCGGAGCTTTGGAGGCAGGCCTCGGCGACGAGCAATAAGGGCAAGACCGTCTACATTACGCTCGTTGATGAATTTCTGGCACAGGTAGACGAGCTTTGGCGACTCAGTCACCTTTGGTTTGTGATAATGTTTGAATCTTGAAGGATTTTTTGAAGGATTTTTTTGTTTGCTGGTTGTGAAGTTTGTCGGAAGTGACATTGGTGTGGTTGAGTCCGAGGAACCAGTAGAGCCGGCAAATGAGTTTGATGCACTGGTAGAAAACTGATTGCCTAAAGAATTAAGTTCTAAAGGCATAAAAGGGTTGGCAGTAAATGCAGAATTTACTCGAGCGTTAGGAATCGGGATAAGAGGAGTGCTGGTAGAAGTCCGGACTGTTCCCGTCGATTCGATATTTATATTGCTGTCATTCTCGATATTGTCTTCCTCTGTATTTTCAACATCATCCTCGTCGTCATCGTCATCGTCATTGATGTATGGGTGCTGCGTGGACCCCGAGAGCGAGGAAGACGCAGAGAGTGTGGACGAGAGTTCTGCTAGGGACCTAATTCGCTCGTTGTTGTACTCTTTTGGCAGAGCCTTTCGGGCTGACTGAGATGATTCGAAATGGCGGGTGTAAGATTTGTGGTCTGGGTCAACATCAGTAGAGACCGAATCGGCTATGGGTATGTAGCGTTTCTGTTGGTCTGACTCTTGTTCTGGTCGACCACGTCGCTCCTGGTGCTGCGAATTGCGGAGGATCCTAGGTAACTCCGTGTCACTCATTTTAAGACAGGTATGTGACTGGGGCTGTTTTTTTTCTTTCTTTCTTTCTAAACAGGAAACACAAGAGATCTGGGTATCTAGTTATTCTTTGGCAAATTCAACGAAAGTGATGATATGTGATAAATAGTTTCAGTAGTTTCAGTAAGGAGATAGAATAATGGTAGCTGAGGCAGTTAAATCATTGTCGAATATTCAACCAATATTTTCAATAGACTCTTCTTAATATGAACCAAATCGCTATTTGACGAAGAAAATGAAACCCAGCACTGTTTTAAATCAAATGATAGTTAATATTGTCAAAAAAAAAACGATAAACCGCTGCCGACAAGTAATGAAAGATGGATGAGGTTAGTTTTTGAGAGTCCGGGGAAGATATGTCGCCCTTGGATTTTCACAGAAAAGAAGCAAAATTCATGATGAACAAAAATACGTATAAATTAATGGCAATAGGGTATATGTAATTACTACTAGTAATGAACCTCAAAGCTTTGAATGAAGCCTCCAACAGTGATCTTTTCAATGAGAACAAAAAGAGAAAAGGAAGAAGAAGAAGAAGAAGAAGAAGAAGAAGAAGAAGAAAGAAAAAAAAAACTCAAAGAGAAAGGAATCCAATACTGAAGAGGGTAAAAAAATAAAAATAAAAATAAATGTAATAAAATTGAAGAATGGCCAGTTTTGATAATAAACCTCTGTATATAGACCTCCGCATACCTGATACTCTAAAAGAAAAACTTATCTACTAGCATCACAGCTACATGTACTACTTGTTACATGAATGAGTCTAATGGTGATGTTTTTGGGTGGAATTCGTGGACTTCTATAACTATTAAGACTCTTTTTATTTGGAGATTCTATGAAATCCTGAATCTCTTCGTCGGTGATTTGCAAAGAAAAATTTTTTTTCTTTCTGGCAGTTACTCAAAATGCACACGACTAGTTAAGCCATGAACAACATGAAACAGCGTCTAATGTTGAGTCTGTTTATTTCTTTTCCCAACCTTTCTTTAGGTGTTAGATGCCTTGTTTTGGCTCTACTTCTTGCCATTGCTGCTGATTTTGGCTGCAATGGTCGTCCAACCATTGAACAGAAGGAGGTAAAACGGTCTTAGTCGATTTCTTTGTATTATGTAATCTATTACCAATAAATTGCCACTGCTTTTCCACATAAAGCTTCACGTGATCTTATTGTCTCATCTCTCATATCACGTGGCACAAGAGACATATACGTGACAATGTCTGATGAGCTTACAGCTACTTGTCTCGTGATATTCGCGATATAGGCATGACACTCCCAGAAACCTGTAGAATAAGATGTGATAGGCAACTTGAAAAACAGGTTTTAGAGGACCTTGTTTTCTTTCTTGAAATTTCCATGGGCGACTGTCTTTTCAAGGGTACAGGCGCAGTTCTTGGGTACCCTTTTAACAGGGACCTGAAGTCTCCTTCTACCACTACTAAGCGCCAAACCGGTCAAGACATTACTTGAAAGTCGGACTACAACGAGAATCACCCTAGACGTTTTAAAACTATACATCTTAAGGGAAAAATCTCATGCATATTACAAACCTACAAGCAGAAATATCATTGCACTAAAATCTGGATAGACATTGTGTATTACAATTATTTAAACAGTTGAACTGATACAAAATGGGATCCAATTGTTACTGGTCGTAACCACCACGAAGACGTAAAACCAAGTGGAGAGTAGACTCCTTTTGAATGTTGTAGTCGGAAAGGGTGCGACCGTCTTCAAGTTGCTTGCCAGCAAAAATCAGACGTTGCTGGTCCGGGGGAATTCCTTCCTTGTCTTGGATTTTTGACTTGACATTATCAATAGTGTCCGAGGACTCTACCTCCAATGTAATGGTCTTACCAGTAAGAGTCTTGACGAAAATCTGCATGTTTTATTAGTATTGGTTTGCAGAAGCTGCTCAAAAATAGGTTGTTGGAAGAGTATGAGAAAGGAGAAGAAGAAAGAGATAAAAGGAAAAGAGAATTTGGAACAACACGCTTGTATTTATACTATTTAGTTTGAAAAAAAAGTGGCAAAGACTATTTGAAAGAAGGAATTGGAGAGAAGCTTTTGATACACAGTTCAATTGCCCGACGCCCGACGGGTCCGATATACTCACAACCTCCCAAACTGCCAAACCAGAGCCCAAAGTTCCGAAGTTTTCCATAATAAAGCAACTGTACCAGTATCATAAAGGAAATAAACCGGCAAAATTAAAAAGCAGGGAAATATCGAAACAAAACCAACAGGACGTGGATGCCACGCCACGTACTTTAATGTTGTTTCAATTATTACTACCGCATAGGGCAATTTGTTAATAGATGAATATCACCAGCCGCACGGAACCTGTCTTGAACTCGCCTGCTAAATTCTTGGGGCCCTTTCAGTTGCCACCCAAATTTGATATACACTCAGAAGATTTTATACTAGGTTAACTGACTTGTAGCAAAGAGGGATCTCAGATAGAGGTAAATGTGGATATTTCTGTAATGCAATAGGGAGAGAAATAAAAAGACGTGAGGGAAATACCGCATGGAGCGTTCATGGCGTTTCCCTACATGAATCAAAACAAAGTGACTCTGCATGAGTCAAATTTAATATATGATTCAGATTATTTCTGTATAATAATAGCGTGTGTTAACGTTGTTCCGTATAATCCGAACTAGTGTCTCCAAGTATTATTTACTTCGCTTTTGTAGAAAAGCTTCTCAATGCACATGTTTAAAGCTTTTCAACGGCTTTCGTAGTCGTCAAAACTGGGTCAATAGACACATGGACGGCAGTACATGAATTTGTTTATTGGTGCAGATTTCGATTCTGCCTAAAATAATATCAAAAGGAGACTCAGCAACGCAGTTCAATAAATAGGCCCCTACAGGGTACATTGCAACCGTATTTTGGTCACGCTGCGTGACAGTAATGGACTGGCTGCCTCAGTAGTGTCGATAAGCAAATTAAATTTTTAAAAAGCACGATTTGCATTGTTCAATGCTTCATGTATCGGAGGTCTGGTTCCTATAGATTAGCGTGTGCCAACTGTTCAAATGCAGAAGTAACAGTCCAAATTTTTAAACAAAATCCAGTGCGACTAATAGATTCTCTGGAGTATAAATCTACCAATGATACAAATGTCATTCTTACGAATGAAACAATTACCAACTTATTCTTGAGACCTACTAGTAACGTTCTGTAGTTGCTTGATAGTAATTAATTAATTTTTCTAGTATTTGAAAGACTAGTAAACATCGGCATCAGCAAGAAAATAAAGAAAAAAGTCTATTCTTAGGCCTTTGGCAAAGTCGAGTAATTATCTCACATTAAGAGGATAGAACTGGATGAAAAGACGGTTAATAAGGCGGTTTGAAACGGCTCATCTATATTGCGATAGGGTATGTCATCAAAGCTACAAGCAAAGACTTGCAAGAGTTTAACGGTAAACCAGTAGGCTGATCCAGGGGTTTACAAAATTTTTTAATCCGCAAGAGTTGATTAATGATACTTTACTATCTACAAGCATCTTACTTTACGTACAACAGCTGTTGTGCTTAGTCGCCAATGTGATTTTACACAAATGTAAAACCAAGCCAGGCATGTTTAGAAGAAATAGACTGTAATGCTTTTTGTTCTCTCAAGTACAAAGGCGTGATACCAGCATATACATCACACGCTGGAAATACTAGCTACATCAAAGCTTTCAGATTAGACTGTTATTTCATTAAAAGTTATTGATTAAGATAATAATACTTTCTCAAATTTAATATATAGCAAATATGGGCAGTAAGTCACAGTAGCGATTAAGATTAGTTGTTAGATTAGATAGAAGTTTGTTCCACTCTAAGCTGTTCCACGAAGTTTGGCTACGCAAAGTTTTTGAAAGAATAAGTTTTACCAAAACGTTGTAGGCCAACAAAATGGGCGGTGAGAAGGAACTTGCGCTCGCTAGTCTCCTGCTCCAATTAAATTTCTTGACTAGTGGAGCCTAATCAATTCAGCCTGTACTCTATTAAAGAAAGATCCCTTCAGCATATTAGCACTCCGGTATTTCTCATTCCATCTTGAAAACATATCCAACATTGCTAACAAAAAAGATTCATTGTGGAAGTGTTGGCTTGCAGGACTCGGGCATATGCGTCCCTTCTACTTCAAGAATTGCTGGCTTTTGCTGATACCTGACCTCCGCAAGTTTCGCACTGTCCCGTTCAGCATCGCAACCAAACTCTGAAATGAAATAAACAAAACACGAAAGGTTTTCTCTTCAAAAACGTCCCGTAGCCTCAAAGGCCCGGACCTGAACCATTTTGCCATCTACTTAGAACCGCCGCCTGCCCGTAGTGTCTCCGATCGATCATCCTGAGGCCCTAACCGCTAGATTACCTAAAAAGCCTAGTGCTCTTTTGTAAATTTTTTTTTTTTCCCTCCCAACTGAGCTCCTCCTCTTTTTCCCTCCCAATGCTCACAAGGCGAAAAAAAATTAAAAGTAAGCAACAGTATCGCTAGCAACGAAACCAAGGGCCCACCGCCATCAATAACAAAGAGTCCACAATCAAAAGCTAGTATTTTTTTCTCAAGCTCTTCGTGATTTTTATTCTTTGAAAAATTCTTGGGGAAATATTTCTTTTCAACTATTTCCATTCTCTTTTTCTTCTTATCCCGTTTGTTTAGAAAAACTAAGCACATCGCCTTCGACTTCCACAACTGAATGGCATCTCCTAGTTGGCTGGAATATCACACTCCAAGCTATTAACTAACCAGGTGTTTTTCAAGGCGTAGTTTTGTGTAATGCTACCTTTACCGTCAATTAGTACCAAACCTGAAACATCAGTTATTCCACTGAGTAACAACAGCATGGAGTTCTCTACAACGACAGGTTCTCCCTCGGGCCAGCGAGCAGCTTCACCCAATAGCCCAAATGATTCACCTCGAAGTGACCTTTCGGACGTGGAAATGGACACCACTCCGCCTGAATCAGAACTAGCAACCAACATTCCCCTCACATTATCTGGCATATCTCCTGAGCAAGTCCATAATGCTACCGTAGTGCAAGGGCCTTCTGATGCCGCACTACAACAGGACGAAATAGACGAAGAAGCACCGTATTCTATTCGTTTAACGCCTTTTATTGACCACTCTTCCAATACACCTGCATTATACATTACCTCCGTAGAACGGAAGGCTTACGACGGTCTTGTTATTCGTGTTGGTCGATATACAGAAAAGAAGGAATCCCCGCTTCCAAAACCTGAGCATGCACCTATTGTGTTCAAGTCAAAAGTCGTGTCTAGATCTCACGCGCAGTTGAACGTAAAGAATGGCCAATGGTTTGTGCAAGACGTCAAGTCTTCATCAGGCACATTCCTCAATCACGTTCGTCTATCTCCAGCATGCCAGCAATCACAGCCATATGCTTTAAAGGACGGAGACATTTTACAGCTGGGCATGGACTTTAGAGGTGGGTCTGAGGAAATTTACAAATGCATTAAAGTTCGTGTTGAAGTTAATCGAAGCTGGCAGAAGCGAGCTAACAATTTCAATGTTAGTGCGCTTTCAAATATACGAAACATTTGCTCGCTAAATGCCAAAGATTTACAAGAATGTGCCATTTGTCTATTACCCGTATCTCCTTGTCAAGCACTCTTCATTGCACCATGCACACATGCGTGGCATTATAAATGCATTCGCCCTTTAGTGATTAAGTCGTATCCTCATTTTCTGTGTCCAAATTGCAGGGCTATTTGCGACCTGGAGGCTGAGATTGAAACTCCCGACCTCTCTCATTTGCAAGAACTTGCCGCTCAGGCTGAGAAAGAATCAGTAAGCAGTGAAGTGTTGTCTTCGTGACATTTGTTTGTTTATTCTTTATTTTATTGTTGTTCATTCTTTATTACACTATCTTTCACACAACATTCATCTTTTTTGCAGTTTGGTACTCATGTTTTTATTAATTTTTTTTTTTTTTTAATGTTACCTATTTCAGAGATATGGTTATTGTCCTCATAGTTTCATAAATATTCAAGAAGTTCTTTTTTCGCGCAAAATGTGATCATATAAGTCTTGTAACTGCTCTTTTGCCTTTCTAGCTGTCCAAATCTCATGAGGTCCATCATAGATCTGGAAGGCCACATTATTTGCAGTAAGTGAGGCCAGTTTGCGTTGTAAAGATGACCAATCTCGATACTTGCGAATTGACTGGGCAGATGCAACAATTCCTACGGGAATATTGGACCCTTGAAGTAACTCGTTTGAGTCTCGGATCTCATTTTGCATGGCCCCACTAAGTACTACCAATTGATCTTGAAGGGATGCTTTAATTTCACGAGGATTGGTATTAAATGCAAGTCCACCGCGGCTACCGCGTGATGCAGACCCGCCTCCACCGCTGAGTCCACTGAGGTATCGGTAAGACGGGCCACGCCCGTGGATGAGCCAGGATAATTGGCGTTCAATTGCTAACGGAGAAACAATGCCTTTAAGCCATAGCAAGAAGCCTCGTGATACAGGGCCAATTGTTCGTCGTAAAATATCTTCATGTAAAGTGTCAACTAGCATGATGGAATGAATAGAAGACATGTGACGAGCTGCAAATGCGCGTGAGTACAAACCACCAATCCCATGCGAGACTAATGCCAGTGAATGATTTTGAAAAGGCGGCGCATCTGCTTTTTCTTGCTCAGACTCGAATAGAGGAGGATTTTCTTGGGCCAGAATAGCCTCCAACGCAGCCGTAAGAGCGTCAGTACTAGTGGAGAGAGAAAAGGGTGAGGGAGCCACGTCAGATAGACCACGACCAGGCCGATTCCAAAAACAAACCTTTGCAATCTTGTTGATGTTGTAAAGCTCTTCGATCCAGCCCTCGTAAAACACTTGAGCAGAAACGCGGTCGTCAGCTTCAATCAAGACAATAGGTGCTTCTTGATCTGGCCGCAACGGTGGATTAAGTTTGTGATGAGTCGGTGTACATTCAATGAAAACTGAATACTCATGAGCATATTTGCTATCACTACTTGGAACGGAAACAAAAGTGCCTGCAGTGGCGGCTCCGGTTGTGCGATTCAGACTTACAGCGTCATAAACGTCCAGCATGAACCCTAGAAAAAAAAGAACGCCAGGGATGACGACAAAAATGAATAAAAGCGCAAATGAAAACGAAATTTTGAACAATTCAGAGATGCTGCGGCGGTTCTCGCGCCTTCCTGTAAGTCTTACCTCTTCATGGACTTTACCCCATTTCACGACCTGCGGTGTCACTATCAAGCCCAAAACAAGGCAGACTAACGTCCAACCAGTTACGAAAATTCCAATGGCACCATAGCTATGACGCATATAAGGTATTGTCCACATGAGAATAAACTGGATAAAAAGACAAGCCGTGACAATATATCCCAAAATTCGTTCAACTGAAGATGGGATATTAAAGAATAGGAGTGCTATAAACAGTGCTACAAGTGACAACAAACATAAGCTAGAATCGCGTTAGCATATCTGATCATGAAATGTAAAATTGACATACTCAAGCTCTAAAAATCCAGACGTCCTCAGTTTAATGAACGGTAGCGACACAAAGCAATTAATAAACAACAGAACTGTCCAAATGTAGGTAATTCCCATCATAATAGATAATCCCATGCGAAGTGCTTTGACGCCTCTCAGATTTAAAGGAGACACCGCAGGATCGTCCGGGTCAAGCAACGGTGCTCGCTCAGAATGTGTCGGTTCATACTCATGATCTGAAGAATGTGAATAGTATCTTGGGATATGCTCATATGAATGGCTCTGCGAATCAAGAGAGTCGCTATCAACTTGGCGTCGATATTGGTTGTTAGTTTTTCTACCCAACAAGGAAGCAGTCTCTTCAGAAGAAGTGTCTTCCGTTTCAGGCATAATAGAAATGATGATGAAGCGGAGGAGGTAGCTAGTTATATGGTTTGCTTCAAGAAATGCAAGTAATGAACAAAAAGACTTAGGACGTGAGAGGAAGAGAATTTGGACGACTGGTCAAAGGCATAGCGGACGCTTGGTTAAGGTTTCTTGCTTTTGGGTGCGTAGCCATACTTTGAAGCGATCTCATTCATGGGCCTTGACTAGACGATAACACCTTTAACCAGCACTGAAACCTGGAGAAGTACAATTACACATATATCAATATTCCTCAAGACAAGTCGATGGACTTTGAGTCCGTTGCAATTTCGCGATAGGTTGTCAGCCCTGCCTTGCCAAGTTGCAAGTCGTCGGAACTTCAGCTCGGAAATATTTTTTACGTAATAGTTTTTCTTATCCATAATACATCTCTTTTTCGGCATGTCCTAAGCATCATTTCGGTTGGAGCTTCTTGAACTTCTCCACACTTCGAAAAAAAAGCAGGTATATATTTCGGCATGATTTTTTTCTCCTATTTTTTTTTTTATTGTCTTCTCAACTTGCACTACTATTGGCAGTCAAACATATTTTTATTGTTATTCAGTATTATGGAGTCTCTTCAGGACATCTCTAAGCTTTCAGTATTGTCGCCTATGGTGACCAGAATCCTTGGCTGCAACCCTGGAAAATTTACACTACAGGGCACAAATACTTATTTAATTGGCCAAGGCAAACGCAGGATTTTGATTGATGCTGGTGACGGCCATCAAGAGTATACGGATCTACTCTCACAATACGTTGAGGCCTTGGGAATTGAGATCTCTGCCATTCTATTGACCCATTGGCATGAAGACCATGTGAATGGTGTGTTGCCTTTGCTAGAGCATCCTTTACTGCAATCCAAAGTCAGTAAGAATAATATTTACAAGTTCAAGCTGGATGGCGACGACTTAAAGTACAGATTTCCTCTAAAGAATTTACAGCACGGCCAGGCCATCAAAGGTGATGGATTTACTTTAACCGCACATCACACACCCGGTCATGCTGATGACCATATGTCATTTTGGCTTGAGGAAGAGCAAGTATTATTTAGTGGCGATAATGTATTGGGACATGGAACTGCTGTCTTTGAAAACCTCCAGGAATACATGGCATCCTTAAACGTCTTGCTTAACCTTATGCAAAAACATTCCCCGTCATCGCCCCCAACCCGAATCTATCCAGGACATGGTCACTATATTGACGATGGATACTTGAAGATTTCAGAGTACATCAAGCACCGTATGGATCGAGAAAAAGAGATTGTTCAGGTTCTTCATTTGCATCATTTGGAAAATGGAATGGCCTCCCCTATTTCTGTACAAGGAATCACAAGAGTCATTTACAAAGATTATCCTGAGAATATCTGGCCTGCCGCTGAACGAGGAGTTAACTTACATCTGTTAAAGCTGTATGCTGAAAATCGGGTAGCCCCAAACTCAGTTAATGGCGACCAGTGGACGTTGCGGAGTGCTTTTGAGGGAACAGCCAAATTATGAGAGTTAGGAAAAATGCAGTCTCTGAGTAAGAATCAACATCTATAGTGTATTTTCTAGGTAGCGCAGTGTTCCCAGAAGAAACACTTTTCTCACAACAACTACATGAAATATCACCTAGCCATAATTTCTACTGAATTAAACCATGTCAATTAAAGTTGGTGAGTTTTTAGTTTTTCATGTTTAATTTTTTTACATGTATTTACACTCACAAATACTAACTAGATTGCAAAATATCAAGAAAAAGATTCAATGGAAACCATGATTAGGATTGACTTGAAAATGGGGCGAGGATATTGGAAGTTTCCATGATTATATGACGTCAATGACGGAGACGTGTTAGAGGGATGTGTTTGACTTTAAAAAATGCCTTGGCATTGGACGAAACAATTTATTTGGCTCTCCTAGAAAATAAATGTTAGCAAATATATGTGGAAGCTTGCTGCAAAAATCGCTCATCGTACTTGAAAAGCAGTATATGTGGTTCGGGAGCTAAGATGTTGTTAGAACTTGATTGACGTAAAATAACTCTTGATAAAAGAACATACCATGAGTTTCGTAGTGCTCCCATCCTAGGGATTGAGTAATGCCTAGACCTCTCCATTCTTGTTCTAACAAAATGCGCAGGGTACCGGTCTCGCTGTTGAAATAATCTCTAGGGATCACTTTGAGCATATTCTTTGGAAGTATAACATGTCTGGTTGAATCAGTAGACAAATCTAAATCTAAATTTCTAGGATGCATACCTGTATTCAAAATTATCGTCCGAATATCTGTTGCGAGTTAGATTCGCATTGCCAAAAATTGTTTGCTCATGCATACCTAGTAGAATAATGGATCATGTCTTGAAATCCTTGTAAATGAGACTTCTCGCTCACTGTTAGTATGCGTGGTTGCTGCTGGCGTTTGTCCATGGTCATTATAGTTCGAGCTTTGGTTTGCTAGCTAAGAAGTTAGTTAAGAGCGAGGCTAGTCTAGGAGTAGATTTATCGAACAGCGATGAATAGAATGAAATGTGGTTGATTTCGAGAGCAACCTAGATGCTTGACAGAATCAACGAGGTATAAAAGGCTAAGGGTCACTTCCAGCAAGTAAAGTTTGAATAGGATACAAATACATGAAATACTGTTGTTACTGATCCATTTTCGGTAGTTGGACTATCGAGGACTTCAGAAAAAGTTGATTTTGGTCTTGGATTCTCACGCCGAATGACCGAAAGATAATAAATATACTTACAAAGAGGTAATTTTTTTGAATACTGCAGGATGCAATAACTCAAGACCGGCTAAGTAATAGAAAGTTCCTCGAGATCAATTAGAGACAAGACAGCTGATACAGATGGAGTTCTTTTGACGATTTGTGGTCGAAAGTTGGCAAAACTAGCAAACAAAACAATCGATCTAACTATACGCAAAGCCTGATAAAGCGGGGTGGGTTAATAGCCTTAACAGAGAAGCAAATTAGAAACCGAAGAATACTGGTAGTTGTTGTTGACGTCGATGGTTTGAATTGAAGAGGAAGAGGGAAAAGGGGAAGAAAAGTGTGAAGAAAAAAAAAAGAAGCCATTAATGGTGGACCTTCACAGAGTTTGTGTGTTGTGGTGGGCAGCAGAAAGATTTTGTTGGTTCAAAATTTCAAAATAAACAACAAAACCTTTTTGGGTCTGGAGAGATGACGACAGCTGAGGACCTAAACTACACACACCACAGCTCAAAACACGATATTTCTATATTACAGGGATAGGAGATGTGACCATGCCATTTCTATGAGTATATAAAAGTTTTATTTTCTTTTGGCTTTTCACAATGAGCGTACACTTGGCGATAATCTATGCTAACGATGTGAGACTGGGGCTGTTCATTCAGGGAAAATTAGTTTTATGATATGCGCAATGTGGTCAGACTAAAGGAAGCATATGCAACTGGCTAGAGCAGTAACTTGATCGTTTCGTACGTCACGAAATCAGCTGAAAAAGAAGCGAAAAAATCGAGGAAAAATAGATTATTTGGCTGCTTTATATTTCTCTGAGAATTGATTGACTACTCTTACTTTATTTGAAGATACTCAAGAAAGTGTGGTAATGAATAATGGTAAACTACGGTATCATATTGATTTTTGGACCATGCGTATGCATGCGCTCAGCATATTCCACTTATTTCCATCTCCAAGGATGGGGTTTGCAGCGTTTTTGCCAAAAACACCTTATTCTGCTAATGAAGGATTTCCTGAAAGGTTTCCTTAAGAGTTGTTTTAAGACAGCACTCTATCAATCAGTAAAGTTCATTGCTGGAGAAGAAGCGGCCGAATTCTGCGCGGAAGAATGGATGTGAGGCTTGACTGCCTGACACACCGTTGTGGAAAGGCATGAAAACTTTTTCAATATAACATTTTCTATTATAGTGACTTTACTTGGATGGCATCAGTTAAATAAACGGAGATCCTCTCGTTTTGATCAGTAGGACTTGAAACTTAACCCTTTTCGTGCATTCGATGTTGGTTGTGGGACTAATACGTCAAGTGAGTTCCGCTTTGAGTATATGCCATTTTCTTACTATGGGATCAATTCATCACTGTTCAGCAAAGACTCTGAATTTAGGCTCGTCGCAAATTGATGGCATTGCACATCTGTAAGGATCAGCTACTTCACATGGACTAATAATTTGTTCCAACTTGTTCAGCCTTTCTCTCTCCCGTCGACATTTCGCTGCGAAAGTGTGGTTGACTGTTTCACATGTCCCCCCTCTCTGTTCCCCCCTTAGTTTTTCTCTGCTTCTTTAGCATACAAACTTTCAACCAGCGCCAAACTCCTGAATTTCGGCTTCAGCACTCCGTCTTTACAGGAATCTGACTTCCTTTGTGCCTTTCTCCGCTAACATTGCAAGCATATTCCACAATTCACATATGAAATGAGCTGCCTGTACGATACATCTGAACAGTCAACGCCAAATATAAGGTATAACAAGCGCAATTCCAACCCGTATCCGGCAATTTCTGGTGAAAGCTCTGTCACTACAACTGAGTTTTCAGAGAAAGATATTACTGAGGCCCCTGACGGCACACAATTTTCCCCTTTGGGCCCTGATAAAGATGGAAATTCCGCACGGTCGGTCACGAACATCCATTCAATGGCTTTGTCAAAGCCTGCGAAATCTGTGGAAGCAGACGAAGCTAATGTCGTGACCTATCCGCCATTGTTTATTGGAGTTAGCCTTCCTGGGGAAAGGCCTGGAATTGAGTATTCTTACACTGATGAAACTTTGGTTGAACGTTCTTTGCTTGAAGAATACGACATGATCACATCACGGATTTCTACTTCAGCCTATAGGGCTCGCATTGAGAGACTTTTTGCTGAATTCGAGACGCAATTATTGACTAGTTTTCACCAACCTACTAAATCACTTGCCTCTGCGTTCATGCCTCCTCCTACATCTCTACAGCGGCTTCAACCGCTTCAATCTAGGCCTCTTAGAAACGAAAACACGCCTAATTACATGGCATTCGCACGCTCTCCTTCGATTGATGGCTCTACGTCTTTTAAGTCTGCCCACTCTACCAATTCTTCCACGTCTGGTTGGATTGATCGAGGGTCGCCGGTGCCCTCTTTGTTCATGACTACCAATCAAACCTCTAACCAACCGTCCACCTCACCACTTGAATCCCACAAGGCTTCAAGCAAACCTGCTCATAGCCTTCCGTTTAAATCTTTTGATGTACCTCCGCTTGAATTTAACGACGTATTACTTCTTCCCGGCGTTCATATACGTAACGTTGTTGCACTGACAGCCTCTTGGGTCGAACTAGACTCCAAAAACCCTCGAATTGCTGCGTTGTCGGTTCAAGTACTTCTCAGAGAAATCTCGTATGCTGTGTACTGCGGAGTCACGTACATTATTGTTTGTGGTCCAAAGCGAAGGACCAATGTTGAGCAATATGCCCAGGCTATTTCGCAGCTTTTGACAACACTTCCGGCCTACTGCCACCTTTTGGTTCATTTACCATTTGCAGAGGAAGATTATGTATCTTCTCGTACTGGTGAGCGTGTTCCTCCGTCTGACTATCTCTCCATATGGGACGTCTGGAATACAATACGCACCATCAACAACTATCCAACTAACTTGTCTGTGGTTCTTCAAGTGCCCCCAAAGTGCAATTTTCCATCTGTGGTGGCTACACGTTGGTACACGGAGCCTGTCAAAATGCTTATAATTTCATCAGCCATATTTGTACACAATGCTCGCGGGTATCCCGTACTGCCGAAGGCGACACAAAGCATGCTTTTTCAATTTTTTAAGAAGAATCCGTATCTGATTCTTTCTGATGTTTGTGATCGTGATTTCCAAGGAGGCGCTATATCATACCTTTTGTATGTTCGACATTTGGTCAAAGTTCGACCAAAACCTAGCGCGGTTGAGGCTTATTCTGAGGGATATTACGATTTGTTGCAGCTGCCTCTTCAGCCTCTCGTGGATAGTTTGGAGAATTCGACTTATGAGGTGTTTGAACGTGATACTGTCAAATACTCACAGTATGGAAGTGCGATTTACAAGGCATTGCAGGATATCCAAAAGCCGTTCATCTATGTTGCTGTGTTGGGTGCAGGTCGTGGACCTCTTGTTCAGCATGTTCTTTCGGTGGCGAAGGGCCTGGGGAAAATTGTTCGTGTTTATGCGGTTGAGAAAAACGAGAGTGCCTGTGTCCATTTAACTCGAAGACTTCGATATGAATGGACGGACAGCAACGTCGAAATTGTGCATACAGATATGCGCGAATGGAAGCCGACGGGTTTTCGACTATCTTTAATTGTTAGCGAGTTGCTGGGATCGTTTGGGGATAATGAGTTATTCCCGGAGTGTCTTGATGGTCTCAATACGAATTATTTGCTGGAGGCAGATGGAATTATGATTCCGCAGTCGTATACTGCATACTTTACCCCAGCTATGTCTCCAACGTTGTATAATTCTGCACGCAAGTTCAAGGCTCAGGGATCTTTAGGACTTGGTACGGGAATGCCAGGACGTCCTGGTTCTTCATCAGGATCAAGTTCTGGAAGCAATGCTTATGACGGTGGTACAAATCCTGCGTTGCAAACGCCATATGTAGTGAGGTTGAATGCTATTGATTATTTGGCTCCTGGGCAATTTGGAAAAGCTTGGACGTTTGATCATCCTAGCAAGATATCAGATAGTAGATCGAACTTTCACAATACACGAAAGACCAAACAAGTATTTACTGTTCCGTCTCAGGGTATATTGCACGGTTTGGCCGGGTACTTTGAGTGTGTGCTATATAAGGATGTTGAGTTATCGACGCGGCCTGACACGAGTGATGCCAAGTCCAAAGACATGCTATCTTGGTTTCCACTTTGGTTTCCGCTAACTAGTCCATTGTATATAACTGAAGGGTCTGAAGTGGATGTCAGTATGTGGAGACTTACAGACAATCAGCGAGTGTGGTACGAATGGGCTGTAGAGACGTACCACAATTCTTCTTTATTTGAGTCTAGAGCTTCTGGTTCGCCCACTGTAGGCCCTATAACAGGTATTTATAGTCCTTTACTTAAAAATCGTCGCAGAATTCGTACTGGAGTATCTGGATTGCATAACACAAATGGGCAATATTTTGCGTTGACTCTTTAATGAGGAAGAAACAACAATACAGTCATATTTTTCATTATATATTTAGATTTTTTTTGGTTTCACATTTTAGAAACTATTTATATGTATATTATGCGGTTTTTGTTAATATTTAGAATAGGAAATATCAATAATAATTTGCCTGTTGTATTATTATGTTTAGCTTATATATTTACTTCCAACGTCATTAATGACTTGCTAATAACTAACATTATCCTCCGCTATCTTTCAGTATTTAATTCATCACTTTCATTCACCAATTCAGAGTAAACAGGTTCTTCAATATTCAAGTAGCAACTAATGACTATGTATCTGGCCAGGAAAACTGAAAACTCTCTAACAACCATGTCTGTTTGATATTTTATTTCAGTTTGCGGAGCAGTAATAAATTTTCAGAGTCGACATGAAATAGCGCACCAGATAAAAATACAGCGACGTAAAGTCGGCTCGGTTTCATTTGTAAACACTCTAAAGAGCAAGCTATGTAATCTGCTTTCGGGGACAAACAGAAATCCATAAGCGAGAAACTTGCTGACACAATCATTGCTAAAAATAATGGAATTTGCTTTGGAGCTGTGATAGTGTTGGCACAATTTGGCACTCTCAATAAAGTTTTCAACGTCTCTCGCATTTGGAAAAATGTCACCATCATCACCTAAATCGAAAGCGAAATTTGCTCCTTAAAATAAATGCCACTGTCAACGTCAATGTCACCACTAACAGCAACATAAGAGGAGTCGTCAGAGGTGGCGGGCGAGAATGCTATGACAGGTGTAGTTATTTGTTGTAGCGTCGTCAAACTCCGTGTTAACATTTTTGTCG
>JAKVQY010000246.1:0-19322 GCA_030463045.1 Geotrichum macrosporum
TAAACAAGCACGCCAAGTGCAATGTCAAAGTATCAAAACTCATCATAAAAGACCTCCTCCGACATGAAGCTAGAAGTACCCTCAGCGTGATAGTTCAGTTCCGTACTGGCCACGCTGCCATCGGGGAATGGTTTCAAAAGTTCAATATTGACAAAGACACTTATAACTGTGAATGCGGCCAGCTGGAGACCATAACACACATCCTAGCACAATGCCCATTACTCGAACATCAACGAGAAGTTCTCAGAAATGTCTCCTCCACACTGAAAATGTCAAAATTACTGAACAGCAAAAAGGGATTGCAAGCAGTCGCATCCTACCTGCAAAGCAGGAAATGCTAGACTATATGACTATTGCCGGACGTTTGAGTGAGTGTGCCTGACTTGGTTTTTATCTTGTAAAAGAGCTTTTACTTAAGGTGGTTTCTATCTGTGGAAATCAGCCAGTTGAGTGCAGTGCAGAGGTATATTTCGGACTCAAATTGAGGTTATTTGACTTGATTCTCGCGGTATTAAAGTTTTCAGAACTAATTCCGCACCTTTTAACTTAATGGTCTACCTTATTGGGTAGCTCACATTGGTTTTCCCCAATTTTGCTAATAACTTTAAAATCAGAGGCTAGCATGTTTGGATTCCCTTATGTGCGTAAATCAAATTCAAAAGAAATCTGGCATCATTGCTCATTTGAGAATCACCATCATATAGCACAATTCAATCGCATCCTACAAGAGGTCTGTATAACGCAAGTAGAAAAAATAAATAAAAACAAGTAGAAAAATGTCTTCTTTTATGCTGTATACTCTTTCTATTAAATTAAATTTTGTTGTTGTCATTAACCCTTTGAGCTGATTGCAATGCCAGTACAATCTGTGCGTCCAAACTAAAATGCAGGAAAATGAAAACAATCCAGCATTTGTCCTGGGCTCTCTATTCTTATACTAATTTGAAATCATGCCGAATTCTGTTTTATATTCCTCCTTTGGATTTTCATATAAATTACAGAACGACTTGCCGACAAGTATAACTCAGAGAAAGCAAAATATTTGTACCTTGGGGAAAGGCTCAATCTTTTGGTTCCTTTAGTCCATAATTTGTTTAAAACATTTGGAGAACAAGAATCTGTCAAGTTGATAGGAAACAGAAGGAGCATGATTGCCAGAATATTGTCCGTCCATCTAGTTAATTCTGAGCTGATGGACATTTTCAAAAAGACAAAGAAGTCTTTACATGAGTTATAAATTGGAGAAAGATGGGCGTGTGATGAACAGTTCAAGACTTCATTACAAGGTGGAAACGAACTCTGCTGTATGATAAGCTTCGTCATAACTCTCTATTTTTAAAGAGCGAACTTGAGTCAGTTGCAGTCACCTAGGAGTTTGCAATTTCTACTGGGCAAATCCGGTTTTCTTAATTACCTTTTAGTTTTCATCTACATTGCTTGGTGCCTGGTGATGTTGCTTTTTTAGCGTAATTGCTAAGGTCGTGAATCTCGCCAAGTAACACTCTAGTTTTGGCACCTGATAGAGTCTAAATAAGAAGTTTTGCTATATTTGACCTTTGTCATATTTGCAAAGCTGCTTCTGCCGAGCTGTATCTGGATACCAGATATTGGCTGTATTATCTATGGTATTTCTTCTTTTTGTAGTGATACTTTCACTGTGGCATAGCAGATTTTGTACCATGAAATGCTAATGAGATGGGTGCTTATTACCATATTAGGAAAGTACGTTCCGAGGGCCTTAATTTTAACAAAAAGAAGAAAAAAATTTAACAAAATTTTAGCAGATTACAATATTTTAAGCTGAGCTTCTTGTTTATAATTTGGCCGACATTGGCATGGCTTTTTCTTTACAAAGCGGACGCCCATTTTAATAAGAAGAGAAGTTGACAGCAGCAGCGGTCTTTGTTATTTGGCGTCTTCTCAGCGAATTTTGATTTATTTTTATACGTGAAGAGTGCTGATTCAGCCATAATACAACAACTTACTCGGTGATTATATAATTTAAATGACTCCATCGCTTTCAGCCATTTTGAGTGGCAGAAAGAGAGCAGTTCGGCATTTTCCCTTTGAACTTTTTCCCTCCTCTTTTCTTCCTTTCTTCCTTTCCTTGAAAACCCTACCATTCTTACTTCTTGTCCAGCGCGCTAGTCTTCACAAGTTCCAGCTCTCCTATAGTATCCAATCTTCCGTTCATGCATACAGACCACTTCGTCTCGCCTACAAATGACCAATGACTAGCTCCAACAACCATTCCCAGAAAGCACGAGCTGACATGTTTGCACCCTCTGCAACAAAGTCTCAACATCCTATGACAGCAGGTATCGCAAACCAACATTATTGTCAGCAGGAGCAGCAGCGAAAACCTCATCTTTCGTTTTTGTCTTCTTCAGGGCCGCCGATAGATCCCCACCTAGGCGATATTACTCTGAACAGTTTACTGAGTAATGACTCAGACCCATTATTTCTTAGTAGGGACAACTCCGCCGAAATAGACAGCTCTGGCCTCTCCAGTTTATTATCAGGAGCACAGACGACTCTTAAATATAAAGATCGCTTGGATAACATGAGCTGGCGAATGGCCAACGCAAAACACAGATTTCAAAATGGTGGGAAAATTAGTTCTCCTTCCAACACGCGAACAACGGCATTACAGCCCGACCCATTTGATCCCTCCTCGCTATTTCAAAACCCCACGCCAACAGACACCTCTCCAGAGTCTAACGGCGATCAATCTTCGTTCATCGAGGACTCGGACTACTCAAATATCCGACTCTCTAATACCACAGTTTCCTCTCGCAAACGAGTAGCTGCTTTCAGCCCCATGATCTCGGCCTTACCAATACAAGGCAATAATCTCTCCAGTCAACTCAACTCAGACTTTGGACTGCTATCTCCAGAAGACAACGATATCACAGAGTACCCTCTAGATAGTCATCAAATGGAATTTTTGAATAGTAGGACATCTCCTGGGTTTGTTCCCACTATCCTGGAGAACGATGAGGCAAATATGCCTGAGAACAGTGGGTTTGAGTTTTCCCTCGACCCGTTGGCTTTTGAGGGCCTCGCTGATATGCTAGACCAGCCATTACCGTTTAACTCAGCTTCAGCGCCAACACAAAGTGATTTTGACTTTTCATCTCATATGGCCGACTTCAACCAAGATTCTGTGCACTCACTAGGTATGAACTTCCATGAATTTATTCCTACTTCCGGCTTTGATCGCTTTACCCCCATACAGTCTCCAACCTCATCCATTCAGTCTCCTCACGAATCATCGGATACTGTATCTTCCCATGGACCTCTCGGCTCATTTAACCACAGTTATGGGCGTGAACGCGCTTTTAACCGCATTAGAGACTCACCTCTCACGTTTTCTCCTAACTCTAGTTATAACTCTCGATCGAATCTTTCAATCAACCCTAATAGCAGTTCTGGCGTTGCAGGACCCCGCGAGGTTCATGGGTTTCACATTGGTTCCTTCGGAAGGGGATCCTCTTCAACCTCTATATCCCGTAATTTATCCATGAGCCATACCTACTATAGCGGAAACGTGGCCAAGTTCGAGCTTGGTGCTGGCCCTGACGAAGAAGATGATTTAAACAGCAACTACACAACTCCAGCAATGTCTCCCTCGTCATCTTACGTCCCATCATCTCCACATGAATTTTCCGGCGTACGACAGGAAAGGAGGGTGTCTCTGCGCAGCCCATCTGCTCAAAACTCATATACAAACGATTCTGAAATTTTAATTCACCGAAAATCCAAACTGGCTCGTACCAACTCGCAAACTAATGCTTCTTCTTTTTTTCAACAAAATAGTTTTTCTGGTAAAGATGTGAAGGGGAGCGTATCTCAGCCTCGATTCGAAGCAAAAACACCGGGCCAGTTATTTTCTGCGTCTTCGCTTCCTATCTCTTCACACACTGCGGGTCCTCAGCAGCATCGCAAGTCTTTTGTTAAATCCACGTCCTACAGCGTCAAAAACGCGTCTCTTTCCTCCAATATTGTATCCGAAAAGAAAATCATTACCACCCCGTCATTTTCCTCGTCTCTCAATCTGAACTCTGATGCACCAATTGAATGTACTAACTGTCACACCCGAACAACACCACTTTGGCGTCGAAACCCTGAAGGTCAGCCTTTGTGTAACGCCTGTGGGCTTTTCTTGAAACTACATGGTGAAGTGCGACCGCTCTCACTTAAAACAGACGTCATTAAGAAGCGAAACAGGGGAAGCAATGGGTCTCGTGGAGCTGCAATAACAGCAACGACATCAGGAATGGTTACTGGGATATCTCGTTCTAGTACAGACCTAGCTGGTACATCGCATGCTACGCGAGGAAAGCTGGATGCAAAAACTTTTAGTCAAGATAATTTATCTTCCATGTCGGTATCAGCTGCAACTGCATCTGCGGCTATACCAATTACTCGCAAGTTGTCTCGTGCCAGTAGTGCCGGTGGTACTTCTGCAGGATTGAATGACCATAACACACCAGCAACGTCCAAACACGTTCCAATTGCCCCAAAGCGAATGGTGCCTTTGGCTCCCGCTCCACCAAAACAGCTTCCACCTGTAGCAATTGCTATGAAACCAGTGCAAAACTTGTCGTCTTCCGCAGCGTCTTTTAAGGAGTATAAAGTAAACAACCCTGCGAGGTCCGTAGGAGCATTGCCAAAGAGCCAACCTCAGTCGAAGGATTCAAGTACATCAAGGAAATGGGAATGGTTGGAAATGGGTGTGTGAATACTTTTGTATAACTTTGATTTTATTTTTTGTACTTTGGCATATAATTTTACGAACTTTTACGATTTGAATTTTTTTTTAAATTCCTTTTTTTTTTTTTGTTCCTTTTTTTCACTTGATAGTGTTGTGTCATGACGTCGGAGTAGCCAATTTTTGTTTTGTTTTTCAGCATACGGTCACATTTCTTCCCCTACGGAAATACTCCTTCCCAATTTTTTTTCCCTTTTTCCAACTAACACCTGAATCCGAGCTCAGTGTACACTTCCACGACAAGTCATGAGCGGAGATACACCTAAAACTAAGGGAGGAACAGCATCCACTGCTGCGTCTGCTCTACCACAGCAGCCTCCTCCAACCACAAGAATAAGCATAGAAATGTTGAACGATAGTGCGCCTCCCAAGCCTTCCGTTTCAACAGCTTCGACTACTCCTAAATCGACACCTACCAATATCGCAAGAAAACCAGCTGGAAATTCAATTACGTCGACACCAGGGGCAGCCTCAACAACAGTAACAGCAGGTTCAAGTGCTCAGCAGCAATCTTCTTCTGTGGGAGCTGTCCCCCCCATGCCAGGTTCTTCATTGTTGGGCACTGCTCTTGGCGTTGCTGTGACCTCTTCAGCTAGTTTGCCAGATAGGCCTACGCTATGTATAAAAGTTAATATGCCGTTACAGGGACAAATTGGGAAACAAGACACGCCTATGGTAATTGACGACGACTCTTCAAGCAAGGATACAGGTGCAGATGGGGATAATGGGATTGCAGCTGGAGATCAAAATGTTGTTATTGATTTCATGCAGTTAGCGGAAGCTAAATATGGGTATAACAATGTGCATCCCGAGTTGGTCAGAACGGCTATGGAACTTGCGGCAGAGGACGATATGGAAGATGGTGAAGAAGATGATGATCTAGTGACAGGAATAAGTGGTACTAGTGCAGCATCACAGCCGCCGAAATCTACCGCACCGCCACCACCGCCAAAACCGAAAAACAGAGTCAAAGTTGAGGGAAAATACGATTTAAATGACCCCTTTATTGATGACTCTGAGATGCTCTGGGAGGAAAAAGCTGCCTCCACAAAAGACGGGTTTTTTGTATATTCTGGGCCCTTGGTTCAAGAAGGCAGTGAAAGTGCAGGAAATTCCGGGTCGACAGGTGGAAATAATAATATAGGTGGAGGCTCCAGCAGTTCAGCAAATGGAGGAAGTGGTGCCAATAATAATACAGGAGGAGGAGGAACTACTGGGCAGTCAGGCAGCGGGTCGGCAAGTGGACAAAGCTCGGGATCGAAACGATCTCGGGACTCAATGGCAGGAAATTCAAGTTCGAAAGACTCTAATAATGGTAATAATGGAAGCTCCAACAAGAAAGGCAATGGCAATAGCAATGGCACTGGCGGAAACAATAATGGTAGTAGCAATGGATCACGAAAGGTAGCTCGCAAGAGTGATGCACACAGCAGTGCTGGCGGGAGCATGACTGGCAGTGGAAGTAGTCGTAAATCCACTGGTGGTAGTGGTGGCACAAGGAAACCAGCGACGACATCGGGTGAAGTAACACCTAAAAGATCGTCTACCACTAGTGGGGGTGTATCAAATAAGTCAGCTCCTGTTAACACTCCGACTACTACGCCGGCTGCGGCGTCTGCTACAACTGTAGCTACACCAGCAACTCCGACACCAGCAAAAACGGCATAGTCAAATCAATTGCTCTTTAATCTTCAAGAGCCATACGGACACAACATTTTTTTCTCTCAGAAAGTAGTACAGACAGGAGCAAGGAATAAATATATTTATACAACATGAATGACTAGCTTAAAAATCAACCATACATTACTTGAGCTATGGACCGTTTTTAATACTCTGACGGAAAAAAACGTAAACAATTCATTTAGAAAGAACGTTTAAAGCAGCTCGCAACATTTCTTGTCGCTCTTTTACCAATTGATTTGTTGGCGACACTCCATCTTTAGTCTGAAGTAATTGAGTACACACTTTGCGTGCAAGGTTAGTATTTTCGGCAGTCGCAAAAGACTTGACCGTATCCAAAAAAGATATCCACGCAATCAGAATGGAAAAATTCTTGGTGAGAATCCCATTTTCAGATTTCCCAACCTCTGTCACTTGACTCAAGATTAATTGCTGAATCTTTTGTTTTTGAGAGTCAGTTAAAGTGAGTAGCGAGGGTGATGAAGAGCTGTCAAGAGACAGGTTGGCTACAGTATTTGCAACGTCGTCGACTTCCTTATCCAGAGACTCTTTAGACTTCCGCTTTTCCTGTTCTACGGATGGCTGCAATGGCGCGCTACTTCCCCTCGTATCCTTTTCATGAGGAGATATTTTTGCTTTCTTATTAGGTATCAAGAAATCTCTGAGCAACCTTATAGTTGACTCGCGTATACCAGCGAAAGGACAAAACTCCAAAGTCTCAACCAAATACTCATATCTCACGTCCGGAGTGTGTAAGAACAGCAAACGAGCAGTTACAGAACATGCCAGCCTCGCCAGATTAGATTCCGTCGAGGTTTCTGCCATATACATAAGCATGCGGAGATATGAGATAAATGCTTTACTATCCACAGATTTTTGGAGTGCGTCAGCTGTAAGCTTACGCGACACCCAAAGAGCCCAGAAACACAGAGCATCGTTTATCCCTGCAGAGATATGTCTAGACGACATTTCATCTGTAACCACAACAAATCGCTTTGTGACTTTAACAAGATCAGAAAAACTTAGTTGAAAAGATTTGGGATTAGTTCGATCATTAAACCGCAGAGCTGTGGCAAGCAAGAACATTCCTTCGTAAGACAAGAAGATGGATTCGGGAGTTTTGGCCCTAGTAAAGTCAAACTCAGGTTTAACGCTCTCAGGTATTACTGTACTGGCTTCCGATTCTTCATCAGATTTTCGATTATTCAAACATGAGTCAAATTCTCTAATACTCTCTTCGACGAATGCGTGAAAATATTTCTCCACTTCAATATCATACGAAAGGGAAATCTGTGAAATTCGCAAGATAATGTCTTGAAAGTGAGAATCATACTCTGCAAGTGAATAAGTGGCTGCACGCATCTCGGGATTGGAATTAAATGCCACACCATGTCTGAACTCAACAAAAATCCTATGGGCCCACATTGCAGAAAATTTCTGGAGACCAATAGACATGGCATCTGTTAAGAAACGTTGGAGGAGCTTTCGCTGTAAAGGCCCTTCACTTGCAGGGACTTGTTTGTCATTTGGACTGATAGGATCATAGTCACGCACAAAGATAAAAAATCTTCGGAGCACAAAAAAAACAGTTCTAATTCTGATAATATCCAACTGGCGAACCAGAAAACTGAGTAGGGCGGTGGTAGCAGTTGCTAAGAATCGCGAAGGATATTGAGCTCTTACGCGCTTTAGAGAAACAAACAGCAATTCGTAGATTGCTACAAACTTGAACTCAAAATATCGTTCTGTTGTGTCAAACGCAACATCAGGTTGTACTGTTAATTGAATAAGATCCAGACACTCAATACTCTTGATGAATAATTCTTTAGGGTTCCCATGCTCTGTAAGGACCATGAAAATGGACATTATAGTCGGCATACAAAGAGAATCAAGAAGAGGGGAAGACTTGAAATCAAAAGAAGTTTCAAAGTAAAGCAAAAGTCTGCTTGGAATATCCCAAGCAATACTGCGAACCAACTGGGGGTCAGCCTTGAGAACTTTTAAAAGCGTCTTCAAAATTGCATCACGCTTGTCCTCAGGTGCCTGCAATCCATCCTCAAGAAACATATCAAGAGTCGTAGTATACGAAATATAATCTTTAGTTTCCTGTATTGAATTAGATTTGACGGTCGCCATATCAATCCATGTACTATTCCAGTTCAACATACCTTTGAAGTTTCAGCGGCATCCTCCAAGATTTTGCATATCGCTTCGGCTGAAGACGTTTCTACTGAAGGCTCCTCAGAAATTTCGAGAGTTGATACTCCCGATGGGTCTTTGACTTCGGTCATGTTATAAGTGAGGATTGAATTGAGCAAACAGACAATTATCAAATGTTAAAATCTAGTCGGTATGAAAAACAGGAAGCAAAAGTAGAGGTTTGTTAAAACGAGCCGCTTCTATTACATACACAAATGCTCTTTGATTATGTAATTTTTCCGTTATGAGCTTTTTGCTGAAACAAAAAACGAAACCAAGATACAAAAATCGTCTATTTTTCTGCAAGATATTGTTTTCTCAAGTCTTCATATGTAATTCGAGGGGAACTGTGTATCGTGAATTTTTGGTTTGCTTCAATTTGATCAATACTTTGGTTTAAATAGTTCGAGGGCAAGGCTGAAGTGAAACCTCAAACTCTGAGTGCGCGGCTATAAAGTCAAGGCACGCCCGAACAAGACCAGCATTAAATTCGTTTTCATCCTGTGGTGACGATGACGCTATTCATGAAGTATCGGAACTCTCCTTCTACATATGAGTTTGTGTTTTAATTTGGGTTAGCCAGGCCAAATTACGAGTGACCCGACAAAGTGTCATCTACAAATAGTGAGGGGTTGATATTTACTCAGATGGTCGCTGTTGGCTCTTCTCTCTGAGCTGCTGATGAAACTTTACGTACCATAGTTGTATACTTTAAATTTGATGAAGAATCATTTTCTATTGGTTTGGAAGTTTTAAAGTCATCTATACAAGCAAAATTTCTGGCTGTAGCTGCTAGATGAAATGCCATCTGTAGTTTGGAAGTAGCTTAAGTTGCTACTAGTAGAAGCCGTCATTACTATTTCGCATTCTTAAATAACAATCGTTTGCGTAATTTTTCAATACTTTGTTTCATAACTTTAGAGACAGATTCATAATACTCAAATACAAGGCAAAAGAGGGACTTGCTCAAATATACTTTGGACTAGGAATGAGCGACATGATGGGGTAGTTAATGCGGATGCAATAAATCAAAAGCTGCTAAGCTTTGTACTTTCGCTCAAAGGCTCTTAATTATAGCTATGCCATTCATTTAAATTCCAGTAACCTCTTAGGAGAGAAATATTTGATCAAAAAATAATAATACAAGAATAGCTTTGAAGTATTAAAAAAATCAAACGCAGGCAGCCCGTAGCAAAACATTTTTTGAGCCAAATTGCAAAGTGAGCATGCACATACTTACATATAAGCCCAATAAACTTGGAATTTTGCATTGACCATCTTAATAGTTTAGGCTTACAGCGGAGAAAAGATGTCGGTATTTCACACGGAAAATTGATGAAAATTGAACACTTTCATTCAAAAGTCAAGAGAGATACTTTCTAAAAATAATTCGAAATTTTTCAAAAGGGAAGAATAGAATAAAGAGACTTAAGGGTACTATAACCTTTGAAAACTTGAAGAGTGCCCGTTTCGAGGTTGTTCTTGGCGATACTCTTGATATTCTAGTAGTAATGAAGATTATAATTCAATTTTCTTGGATTAATCCTGCGTCGTAGCCGCACTATGCCTTGAAATTATCTACTTTTAAGGAACGAGAGACAATATGGTGCCATAATAGCAGTATTGGGATGGAGCATTAATGATCGGTGTTTCACATCAATTATCCAGGCTCCTAAAAAAAATCTTAAGAGTTTTCAATTGTAATTCATGCCCTTACGAGGAGCCTGCTTGGTATTCATCTTGGTGTCAGCTTTGAGGAATTGCTTAGCGGTAGGCTACGATCTAGGGGAGATAAAAGTACAGCACATGTGTCTGTCCCAACTCATACATCGAATATTTTTGTATTGTTTTTGCAAAAATTTTAAATCTTTGTTTAAATTTTTTCAGATTTTTCAGTTCTGATTCCTCCATTCCCGATCTATCGACATTATTCCTCCTTCGAAATTGTTGTTTGCCCGTATGGCAGGATCGCTAGGAAACTTGTGCATGTCTTCTACTTTTCCGTAACCAATCTTTCGTCATCTCCGCCTTTCCACTTGCCCGTTTCAAAGGACCGATATTTTAGCTCAGTTTAAGCAGCCATTTCTGTTCTCAAAATCAGGAGTTCCCGACTCTACGATTGCTGTCCCATAATTTGAGATAATGCCTTTCTCCTCCGTACACTGGCATCCAAGTGCGATGCGCCAAAACATTTGGCTTTTTGCACTTATTCTCGCATTTTTTCTGGCAGGCGTTCGACATGTAGTCACACTACCGGAGGCTGCCGATCCTTATCACTGCAAGTCCATTACTCAGACAGGTAAATGGCTCAACAAGGAGCCAAAACTAAGCAACTGGCAACCGCCTGATTGTATGCTTCACCACTATCAAGCCAAGGATGTTTCGAAATGTCTGTCCGGAAAGCGAGTTCTCTATCTAGGTGATTCAACTTCTCTTCAAGCCTATCATGATACTATCAGTGCGATTGACTCGACCTTAGGGAACGATCAAACTCCCGAGCATAAACACGAAAATGTTGTTACAAAGCTAAATGGCGTTTCCTTTGAGTTTTTCTGGGATCCTTACATGACTAAGAGTGCTGTGGAGGAGCTGAAAAAAGCCACTGTACAAGACTCCAATATAGGGATGGTCTTTATTTCCTATGGCAATTCATATATTCAGGAGATCTCAGGTGATGAGGGGCCAAAGAAGTATAGTAAAAATCTTAAGGCTCTAAAGGAAATCATTTCCAAGGATACAGCTGCCAGATTTGGAGTGGTAATGTTGTCGCCAACAATTCAACCTTACCAAGCTAACCTCCACGAGCATGGGAAAAAGGGCCTTACTGTTCAGCGAATTAACTTCTTAAATGAGGCTTTACATGATCGATTTACTCCCGAGTCTTCTATATATGTCCTCGATGTGTTTCAAAATCTTACTGAACATCGGAAAGAGTACTACGACCAGGACGGAGTCCACTTCATCAAAGAACTGGCTGAATTAAAGGCAAATATCTTGTATAATGTTCGCTGCAACAGTGAAATTTCGGAAATATTTCCTTACAACAAAACATGTTGTTTGAAATACCCGAAACCATCTGGGTTGTATTTCATTGTCCTGAGCTTGGTTGTTTTTTTGGTCCCTGTTGGAATAGTTTTGTATTACTTTATGAACATTGGAAAAGCTTCTGACTCCCCTAACTTAGGGTCTTCCCAAAAAAGTCAATTGCACATGGCAATATTTGCCATGTGCCTGGCTGTTAGCTACTGCTTTTTTGCAGACCGCACTCAAATCTTTTCGAAGGGCAATAAAAATTTTGTTTCCAATGAATTTTCTTTACTCCTTATTCTTTCACTCATTGGCGGAGTTGTTTCAATTACCAAATCTGAAGACCCGAAGTCCATTGGCTTTTTAAACCGGCACATGACTGATGAATGGAAGGGCTGGATGCAAATCGGAATTCTTGTTTATCATATTACGGGAGGTTCAAAGATCCTCTCAATTTACAAGCCGATTCGTGTTTGTGTTGCTTCATACTTGTTCATGACTGGATATGGCCATACCGCGTTTTTCTTGAGCAAGGGCGATTTTGGGCTCAAGAGAGTGGTATCTGTTTTATGTCGCCTCAATCTATTGACCATTGTGCTGGCCTACGTTATGAACTCTACATTTATTTTTTACTACTTTTCTCCTCTTGTCACTTTTTGGTTCGGCATTGTTTGGATTACCTATAGAATTCTTCCTCAGTACAACACTGGTTTGAAGGTAACCCTCATAAAAGTGGTAATTTCAGGTATTCTGGTTTACTTCTTTGTCGTGGTTCCAGGGCCCATGGAAGCGATTTTTTGGGTTCTCAAAAGTTTTGCCCGAATTGATTGGAGCATTAAGGAATGGCGCTTTAGATTGCAGCTGGACATTTGGGCTGTTCATTTTGGCATGTTGGTATCTATCTTGGCCAATAATCCCGATCTGGAAAATATCCGTGCAGTACTCAACAGGTATAAGTCTCTTAATGTGACTTTTGGACTAGGTCTTATTGGCATGTACTGGCACTTGGCAAGTAGATATGACGTGAAATCTGAGTACAATGCCCATAACAACTATCTGGCTTTACTCCCAATACTTGGATACGTTTTGATACGTAACGGTGCCTCTTTCTTGTGCAATAGGCACTCTAGATTTTTTGGCTGGTTTGGTAAAATTTCTCTTGAAACATTCATCCTGCAATTCCATATTTGGATGGCAGCCGATACTAAGGGCGTTTTGTATATTCTCGATATGGGCATTAGTGATGCAAACAGCATTCCTGAAAATGATGCTGCTTATGCAACACGCCATGTTATCAACTTTGTTCTGACGTCCGGTATTTTTTTGTTAATTTCTGAAAAAGTCGCTAATGTATCGGGTGTGCTCACAACGTGGATTGTGAGTCCAGAGAAATTCATAACCAAGCCTGAGCGGATCAATGATGTTGAATTGCAACCGCGAAGTCAAGGGGATGAAGAAGCACAGTTTTTGGCTCATGAAAAGTCTACGAGTACTAGCCGAATAGGAGGCAAAATTGGGGTGCTTTTTGGATTATTAATTATGGATTTACGATTTCGATTATTTTTTATTCTTTTATGCTTGTACCTTATTAATCTATTGTGGTGAAATGGGGAAATATTCTAATATTGCGCTGATAAGAATCAAATTAGTTTAATGTGATGATTGTTGTTCGGTTCTATGAATTGAACCTGTTTCACGGCAGAGTTCGGTTAGATATTTGAAAATAATAGTAGATGAGAAACAAAAGATAGTGTTCAATGAAAACCTATGCTTCCCTATGACGTTTTTACTGTTTTAAATTTTATAATGCTAACTCATATTCATGCTGCTACTATACTTTTACATTAAGGATTCGACCTTTGTCCCACCATCCCTTGTTCTCGGGTTTGTGAATTTCTCGCCTTCATTAACGTGATTGACAATTTACTTTCCAATTACGCAACTGATACTTCAGACCACCTCGAGATCCTCAAATACCCTTGCAAGTAAATTGCAGATCCAAACACTTTCAAGTTTCATCATGTCGTATTATTAAATATAGAGACAAAAAAGCCTGGCAGCATTAAGAGCCTTAGCAAGCACTAGCTTGTGGCATTTTTGGTTCATAGTACCCGATATCTTGAACCATTTTGCAACATTTTCAGTCTTTTGGAAGTTTTTGCTCCACACTTTAAAGCACGGAAGAAAAAGGCTTGCACAAAGTCTGGCATTCTATGCAGCATCAACAGTACTTAGCCTTTGTATTGGAGCGTTATAATACTTGCTCTTTAAAAAAAAAGATCCTGTCTAGCGCCTAGGAAGTCACCACTGTCCAGCCACAATAGCAACTATGATAGTAGAAATAACGAATTTCTTTCATGTTCACTCCCATAACTTCGCCTCGAGTCAAATTAAGTTTATAAGCCCATGTAAAGAAACATGCATCTCTAGTAATTTGGATCCAAGAGTCATTTTGCTTGGTTATTGCGTGAACTGAGATAAAGACTTTAGCTTAGAGTAAAGTAGCTAGCAAATTACCTGCCTGAACGAATGGCTATTCTCGAAAAATACTATTATTCGAACTGAAGCCCTGATAGTAGGAAAGGTTTCTAAGTGGCACATGTACAATGATAAAAGAAAATAAAGAAACTTTGAATTTGAGACATTCAGGTAAACTTCTCTTCAGAAAATGGTGATCAGACTATAAGACTTTGAGCCGTTCGGTGATTCAGGGTAGACTAGGTCGACCAGAAAACTTTTCGACACAGCTGTCCCTAAAGTTGAATGCGTTGCACTGAGAATCCCGTTGCGCATTTTAATTTGAAGCTTTTGACTATCGGCTTTTTCCCTCTCAATATGAAATTTCGATTGCTAAAACTAGACCTTTTTATCATCTGACTGGAGAAACCCAGGAAAAAAAAAAAAAAAAAAAAGGTTTGCTTTAATCTCGTCCTTATTTTCTACTACCTCTTTGCTCTTTTTCTCCTCATTTTCTTTTCCTTTACTAGGAGTCGTTTATTTCACCTTAGACCATTTTTTTCTGCGAATTGCCATTCAAACATGTAAGGCTAGTTATTGAGACCCAGAGGACCCTGCTGACTTTGATTAGATTTTTTCAAGGCTTGCTTCAAACTATGTCTGATAGTCCTACCTCGATGTCATCTGGAATTCCAATTCCAACCCAGACGTCTACAGCTCACTCATTGCTATCAGAATCGCCTACAAATACTTCTACCGGGCCTATCCCTGTGTCTCTCAATACTAACAATCTAAGGCTACCCAGGTCAGATCTTTCTCCAGGCTCTCCACAATCACCGGTTTCCCCGCAAGCCGCATCGCAGCACAAACGACAGCATTCTATCGCAGACATATTGGCCACTCCCCCGCCATTGCAATCCACCAACGAGTACCATATGACTCGGCGTGCGTCCAATGCTAGCAACAGAAGTAGCGAGGAAGGTTCAATTAACTTTTCTAGCCTACCAAGTGTTACATTTAACACTAGTACATCACCTTTTTCGCATGACTGGCAGGACGTCCAAGTCAATCAGCTTGTTCAGCGAGAAAACCTGGTATTTGTTGAAGGTGATACCTCTGTTGAGAATGCCTTTGAGACTCTCGAGAAGCATCAATTCACCTCGCTCCCTATTAGAAAGAACCCTTCAGATACATCTGCCTCAGACACATTTGATTATGCAGACCTCAACGCCTATTTGCTACTCGTTCTGGGACATATTGACCCCGTCAGCCAGTCACCAGAGACTCTCGAGCTTGTAGCCAAGGCTCGATCTGGCCAGCCTGTGCCTGTAAAGTTTGCTGCGCAACTTGATGTCAAGAATCCCTTCATCACCCTGAAATCAACTGCCACAATTTCTAGTGCTGTGGAAATATTGGGCAATGGCGTCCATCGTATTGCAATCACTGATGTTAACAATCCAAAGATTGTGGTTGGCGTTTTGAGTCAGCGTCGACTGATTCGATTTATTTGGGACAACGGCCGGCTATTCAAGAGCTTGGAGCGTTTGTTTCTCTGTTCATTAGCAGATCTGGGAATTGGATCAAAAGAAGTGATTTCCATTCAAGGAGATGATCTAGTGATTGACGCGTTGCAAAAGATGCATGACGACAAGGTGTCGTCACTAGCAGTCACCGACTCTGCCAATAATCTTCTTGGAAACATTTCTATTGTGGACGTACGGCTTGTTACTAAGTCATCGCAGAAATCGCTACTAAGGTCAACGTGCAAACAATTTCTAAGCACAGTTTTAAACAAGCGAGGATTAGAAGATGGAAAAGACTCATTTCCAGTGTTTCATGTAACTGCTCAAACCTCGCTTGGCCGCACTATTGCCAAGATTGTGGCCACTAAAGCTCATCGGTTATGGATTGTCCAAGCGAGCAGCCCGGGCGATTTGCCCAATAACGGTACCCCTTTTGGAGCGACCGCGGGCCGGCTTACAACGGCTGGACAACTAGTCGGCGTAGTATCTTTGACCGATATTCTGTACACACTAGGGAAACATGCAGGCAAATCAGACCTTGACCCTCATAGTGCCCGTCGCGAACGTCGCCGGTCATCGTCTAGTAGCATGCGTTCACAGTCTTCTTATGACAGATTCAGAAGAAGTATTTCCACAGACCGATCTGGCCGGTGAGACGGAAACGGGAATCAAGTAAAAAAAGAAGGAAAAAAATATTCAATAAAAAATATAAACATATATATTATAATAACTATTAAAAATTATTACCCCGAAGGTATACATGTATATATATATCAATACTTTGCGAACGGTACATGAATAAATAAAAATAGATGAATGCTATTTCTTTTCTGCTAGGAAATGTTTTTTAAAAAGCATTAGCATGTCGTTTAGCTTTCCGTCGGCTACCCTTTTGTTTGTGGCCACCATGGTGATGATGTTGTTGTTGCTGCTGCTGTTGGCGCTGTTGTTGCTGTTGCTGGAAAAACATGTTGAACATATGTTCCTGGCTCCCACCTTGAAACGGGTTTCCTCTAAAATGCTGTTGGTATGGACTTCCGCCAAAAGGTTGATGTGGTTGATGGTTATTCGGGTCATCTCCGCGATCAAACCTTGCTTTAAGTTCAGGGTTCGACAAGACTTCATAAGCTTCATTTACTTCTGCCATTTTACGGGCAACTTGATCTGCATTCATTTCGCCGCGATACTTGTCCGGGTGGTATTGTCGTGACATTTCGCGATAGGCAGACCTAATTTCACGATCAGTGGCAGAGCGAGTGATGCCCAGAACTTTGTAATAGTCCTTGTTTTTAGCACGCGTCGCAAGCATTTGGACTTCTTGGAGTTTGCTCTTGAGTTTTTCATTGTCCCTATGTACTTCAAGAGCTTTTGAAAGCTCAGCAATGGCTCCGTCAAAGTCTTCATTGTCTTGTAATAGTCCCTCAACCTTAAGAAAGTGAGCAGCAATTTCAGCGTTTACGGAAGGACTATTTTCCTGCTCGCGAGAGAGAACTTTGTCGCAATACATCATTGCTTGGCTGTCCTTGTACATTTTTTTGTTAAAGTACGCCACGCACAGCGATTCTTCAAGGCCCGTCAAAAGAGTTGAATGTGTTTCTGCATCGATTAATATTCCAAGATCTGTGTACGCTTGCTTGACTTCTGATATCAAAGAACCGATGGTTTCATTTGCGGTTAATCTTATTACAGCATCCCATATTGGGTCTGACTTTAGGTATTCCTTTGAACCACTTGGAAGACCAGCGTACAAGCCACCTCCCTTTTTCTCAATTTGACGGAGCTCATGATGAGCGTTCTGGCAGTCCTTATTGTCCATGTCAAACCTCAAGCACTTTTGAAGTTGTGTCAAAGCAGCATCATACTCGTGAAACACATAATAGTAAATTCTGGCAGATGAAACGTAGGCTCCAAACATTTCCTTCTTGGAACCGTGAAATGCTAGAGAGCTCAGATCCACTAAAGCACCGCGCACATTTCCTTTCTTAATGTTACACTGGGCCCTAATGTTTCGCAGAACCGGACTGGCTTTCGAAGCCTTTATGCCGTCAGAGGCGAAAGATTCACATTCTTCAAACTCTCCCTTGTCCAAGGCCTCCTGAGCACTGACAATTTTTTCCTCGGCAAGTTGAATTTGTTTCAAAACAGCCTTGCCGTCTTTCTCAACCGCCTCAGCATCTTGTCTGGCTAGATCAAAGCGACCCAACTTGAGCTGCAACTTGCTTCTCTGAAGAAGTGCACCCTCGTAGCCAGGTCGAATATTGAGTACCTTTCCTAGATCTGAAATAGCTGCTAATTCTTTGCCCTCCATGCCCATATACACCGCACCACGTTTGAAAAACAAGAGGTAGTTGTCCGGATCTTGACGCACGGCTTTTGAGTACTCGGCTAGCGCTTCGCTTAACTTTCCACGGGCTCTGAGAGCATCGCCCTTAGCTGTAAGCTCAGAAACGGTATCTGCCGCCGCGAGTTGCAGCAGCAGAACAAACTGAAGTATTATCAGCACAGCAGATGTCATTCTCGTCTATAGACGCTGTTGGTGGTGAAAGGTTGAGGAAGTCGCGATGCGGATAAGTTCACCAGGTTGACATCTGGCATTTAATCACGTGAATTTTTATTATATAATTTCTTTGTAATTATTGGTCATATTTGTTTGTAATAAGAATGGCACATTTTCACGTGATATTGCGTCTTCAGATGTTTCCTCCTCATGTGACCTCGACTTTACCAATATTGTCCTTAACAGTTTATGTAAGAAACGCTCATTTCCTATTTGGGTAACTTTTGCGGCGCTCACTACCGGCAACTGAAGGCAAAATGTCAAATTTCAAAGCGAAAATAAACATGAAAAAAAAAAAAAAAATTATATAAATTTCAAATACAACAAATTGTTTGAAATGGACCCGAAAAAAAAAAAAAAATTTAGAAATTAGAAATAAAAAATCGATATATAAATTGTCCAAATCCTTCTCAATCTCAGTTCCTTTTCCTATATTTAAATTCTTCATTATACATACTTCAATCATGACTGGTTCTAACTACAACTTTGCTACGCTCGCTGTTCACGCTGGATCCCAGCCTGACCGTACCACCGGTGCCGTCATCCCTGCCATCTCCCTCTCAACCACATATGCCCAATCCAACCCAGCTGTTCCGGTAGGCGAGTATGAGTACTCGCGCTCTGCCAATCCCAACAGAGACGACTTCGAGGCCGCTGTCGCCGCTCTCGAGAAGGGAAAGTTTGCTCTCGGATACTCGTCAGGTTCTGCTGCCACTGCCAACGTACTCCAGTCTCTGGCTGTTGGATCCCACGTTGTTTCCATTGGTGATGTTTATGGAGGCACCCACAGATACTTTACCAAGGTTGCCCAGGCGCATAATGTAAATGTTTCATTCACTAATTCCATTGAAACTGAGCTCACTGACGTTCTCACTAGTGAGACCTCATTGGTTTGGATCGAGTCTCCTTCCAACCCCACATTGACCGTTACCGATATCTCGCTGGTGGCCAGTATCATTGCCAAAGAGAATGCCAGCCGTACTTCCTCAGGTAACTCCAAACCTCTGTACCTGGTCGTTGACAACACCTTTTTGTCTCCTTACGTCCAGAACCCTCTTACACACGGAGCTGACATTGTTGTGCATTCTGTTACCAAGTACATTAA
>JAKVQY010000247.1:0-19105 GCA_030463045.1 Geotrichum macrosporum
ACGCAGAATAATTGCAAATTTTCAGCATACAGTAACAATCGTTACACAAAATTAATGCATAATAGGTCACTATAATGTTTCTGTCCGTGCTCCTTGTGCACCCCATTGCCAAGTGGAGATACAAAAAGGGCTTACCAATAAGTACGACGCAAAGAGGGCAAATTATCCATTTCTCAAAAAAAGGTTCCATTTCTTGGTGCTTTCACCTAATTCCTTGTTTCAAAAGCAGCCAGAGAAAGATTTCAGGAATCTGTCCAAATTATTGAGAGGGATAGAAGGGCCATGTTTGTCATAAGGCTCTGTCCATCTATCTAGCCAGGTTCAGGACTGATGGACAGTATCAAAAAGGCAGAGAGGAAGCCTTTAGAGAAATGAGTGATGATTGGAAAAAGATGCCCGTGTAATCAATAGTCTGAGTTTTGAGGTGGAGAATAACTCTTCTCTCAAAGATTGAGTTGCTACTGTCACTTACAGACTATATTTGCTATATGTTGAATGTGAAAAACAGTTTTTTATAAATCCATCAATTCGGCATTTCACGTTATACCTATATATAATGAAGCTTCAGCAGTAACTTGGGTTTCTGATCCATGCAAAGCACAAGAGTCAATGTTTTCTCCTCGTATTTCAGTCATCTGTTACTGAATTTTCGTAAGAAGGTTCATCCAAATGACTTGTTTTTGACGGGTAAATCTGATAGCTAAAGGTTATAATGTAACTGCTCATGGCATTAGTGCGTCTCAATTTTTTTTCTTGGTGCGGTATAACGTTGACTGCATTGAAAAGCCACCATTCTATTTAAACTTCAAAACAATTGAGTGAAATGAACAAAGAGATTATACTTGATGAATAAGACTATTCACAATGACCCATGTAAAATTCAAACATTCAAGTAACCGAATCCGACTACCATTTCATTAACGTCATTCATGTTAAACCCCTCCCCCTTTTCCACTAGTAGACTTTCAAGCTAAATCAAAATATCTGCGACTTTCGAGCAAATGGAGATATTCACAAAATCTTACTATAGCAGAACTTATTGCATTAAAGACAAAACACCAGTGTACTTCTCGCATGTGTTGGAATTCTTGCCTAGAGATGCAAAGACTCGAAACTGCAGTATTTACAAAAACATTCTAATTACCCACAAAAAGTATTTCTTTATACAATATAGTCGGAGAAAAACTATCTGTATAAGCGGAAAGTCACACTCCAATTTCTTGTCCTAGTTATCTATTTGATTCCAAGTCTCAATTGAAGTTCATTCTTCGCATCAAGAAACGGAAAAAAAATTGTCTTACTGTGCTTAGCTACAGATACATTCTTTGTGACTAATACTTTTCCCTAACTTCTTTAGGCTCAACTAAATTCATGTTTGATTTTTAAAATACAAGATACATTATTTTTTCAACATTACGAAAAAATAGAAAGAATGAGTCCAAAATTAAATATCCGTTTACACGACCAACTTCTCAACATGGTTGTATCCACTGGCCTTGCGTATAATCCACTTAGATGTATCACAGTAGCCTTTAACATTCTCCCACACACTGCCGATTACTTCTTCAATAGCCGCAAAAAAATTAAGCTTATTAGAAATGTCGTCAAGGGCGCCATACCGTGCAACAGCGGTGCTAACATGTGGGGATGATTGCTGAAGTTGAGTTTGTTTTTTGTTATACTCGGCATCACCACTTGTGATTCCCAAAGATGATGAAGAAGATAAGGATGAAGGTGAATCTTGATTGGAAATATTGAATTCGGGATATTCCGAGTAATTTTCAACTGTTGTACTCAAAGCGTATCCCATGCCCTTGGACAACGTTTGTAAAACAAGCTCGCTCGCAAGTACCGGAATAGCCAGATGTAACAAGAACCCTGTAACAGGCGACAAATGTATCCAAAAGTCTTGTTGTTGGTTTGCGTACTCCTGCCAGCCTATTACGCTGCCCTGCGTAGTACTGGAAGCATCGCCAGGATTGCTAGAAATTGAAGACGGAGCTGAAGACAGAGAATACGAAGAAGAACAGCCAGTAAGCAGTTTGAATACATAATGTGAAGCCCACTGGCACATAAGATAGGATCGACAAGCCTCGCTTGAATCTTGTTCCGTTTGGAGAAGTTTCCGAAGGTAATTGGTGTCTCGCAGTTCAATTGAGGTCTGGGGTGGTTCACCCAGAGGCAACAACAACAACTTTTTCTCGTCCTTGTTAGGAAAGGCTGAACAGCTTTCCACTGGCTTTTTGAGAAATACCATGAAGGATAAGGCACGGTCATAGTGCAGAAAAAAAACAGCAGCTTGAAGGGCTTCATGAGCAAGAACATAACCACCTGTACTATGCGAACGGCACAGATCAGCAGGTGGCATTTTAGAGTATAATGTTTTAAGGCGGGTTTCCAAAGTTTTATTAATAACAGCATTGTCCTTATCGTCTGAATGACAGTGCTTAAATACCAGACCTAGTAAATTAGCACAGGCAATGACCATACACGATCCAGAGTATATAGATAATTCGCGCTCGGCAATGTTCAGTAGATTGATTTTGGCCACAGAAGACGGCTGCTCAAGGAACTCTCCGTCAACATCTGACCAGTAAACACGCTTAAAGTCCCATCCTTTAAAGTCATTGTTATAGAGTACGTCAGAAACAGGCATGCACATGTCCCCATTAAAAGGGGGTAACAAACTTGGATCGTCATTGTAGATGGCTACTTGGACACGGAATCTCCAAGTTTCCCAGACAGTCCGGATGATGCTTTCTCTGAAGATGTACTCGGATTGACTGAGAGTATGCGTATTAGGGTGGGATCCGGTATTGCTCATTTCCGCGCTGCGCGAAAACCTTTTGTCAAGATTGTTCCAGGAGCACAGCTGGTAAGCTTCATTAGCATAATCTCTTCCCTTTTTAGAATCCTTGCTTGTGGACGTCGAAATTCCCGCTAACAACAATGCCTTGATGAGCGACATTGTATGCAAATTGGCCCGATGTTTTTCAAATAAGTTAACCCAGTACATGGGATCTTTCTGATGGGAAGAAACGCCCAGCCCAGCACACCTCTCTGGGTCCCTATTGGCATAGCGACAAGATACCGAAAACATGCTGAATAGCAAAGCAGTGTCTGCTTTCAGCTCAAAACGATTGCGACCAAAAGTTCTAGGTAGCAAGAAGCAGTGGGTGGGATGAAAGTACTCGTAATAGAGTTCTACAAAGAACACAATAATTAGCTTATCTGGAAGATCACGATCTGGATTTCCCAGGTTCCACCATGTTGAATTCGAGTGTTGCTGAACCGATGAATCCTGCGCGCCTTGAGAGGGGAATTTCTTTAGCATGTTTATTTGCATTTGTAAGCTCTCAATTGCTCCTTGTAGTTCTAAAAAGAGTAAAAAAAAGTTGGCGATAAAGACAGAAAACTTACTATTAACCTCATCTTTTATTGATGGAACAGCCAAGGGTTCCAACTTGAGACGTTTCTGAGGTGAGTCAAGTTGGCTCTCAATAAAGGGCTTTTCTGTTATTGTGTCACCCGCAGGATATTGAAGGTTTCCTGGTTCGCCATAATTTTCAACCATAGAGAATCTGTGTTCACCTGGTTGACTACTTGAAGTTTCAAGCACAGGCAATTTGCGTTTGCCCAGCTGATTATATGGAAGGGCCTCTGCAAATTTGGGTTCACTATGGTGCTCACCCGGTGGTTGAGGAAACGAAATGCTTCCAGCGGCAGAATGTTTGGGCTCATGGGGATGAGAGTATGAAGGAACCTCATCACTTAATTTTCGCTCATTTGGGTGACTGTATGGAAGAGAATCTAGAGATGAATACCTTCTAGAGGGAGATTTAGGTCCATGGCATCCGGCTAAACTAGTACGATCACGTGTATTTTGAGGAGGATGAAAAAATGGGTCAGCGGGCAAGCCCGTATTAAAAGCCGGCAGGATATGGGTTGGGACTTCCAAAGGCGGGTGCGGCTGAAGTGTATGATAATGGAGTTGCTGCTGTTGTTCGCTATAATGGCCATCGCGCGAAAGCTGGGGGTTGGGAAGGTTTTGGGGGATGAACTGACTGTGAGTTTGAATTTGGGCTGGAGTGGTCGGCGGGTAGTAGAAATTATGGCCTGCTGGTCGCGATTCTAAAGGGTTCTGAGGAGGAAAGGGCGTAGCAGGAGGAGCGTGATGGAGCTCAAACGCGGAGAATGTTGGCTGCTGTTGGCTGAATAGAGAGGTGTACTCTCCATTTTTAGTTCTATTTCGTTTACCTCCTCTGTGGGATTTGACAAATATGCATTCGAGATTCAGCTGTTTGCAGTTGCGGCAGATCTGAACGCCATCGCACTTAATTTTCCGCTCCCTGCAGTTGAGACATGCTCTACGCGAGACCGAGCGGACAGGGCGAGAAGATGAAGAAGATTCTGTTTGCCGTTGAGGTTGAGGTTGAGATTCAGTCATGACGATATTGGTATATTGGGTAATGAAAGATGGTGGTAAGATTAAGAAAAAAAAATGAGTTGCTTGAGTGAGAGAGAAAGCGAAAAAAATAAATAAATAAATAAATAAATAAAACCTAGAAAAGAAAGGGAATTACGATTTTGCAGCGGCTTAAGATATGCGAGTAGCTTTCTCTCTTTTTTTTTTTTTTAATTGAAGGAGGGGGGAAGAAGGAGGGGAGAGAGGAATTTTGTCAAGTCTTTTTACTCGCTATTGCAAGTTGGAACCAGAATTAGTTATTAACGCCAATAGTTGACTTTCGTGAAAATTTCTAGAATACAAAATGTCTTCATTTATCGTTATTTTTCGGTCCCATGTTAACTCATGTCTCACGTCCGAAATGCCGAGACAAGCAGCCATTTGGCAAATAGACTATTAAAGTTAGCAAGCAGATTCAGCTTTTGGTGTTCGAGATATTGTGTCAACCGGCTGACTGTTTGACTATACTGGTGAAGGCTAGATTTGCCCTGCTGGAATCTGTTTAGTTTGAACGCCTTGCTCCTTGAATGGTTCCCCTTGGGATTGGAAATAAACGTCATTTTATGGAAAGGGAAATATGGAAGTATCTGTTGCCCACTTCATTGTCTTGCATCACATTGCTTCCAATTTAAGCCTTAGGGCTTTTTTTTACCTAGGAATACAAATATTAGCCAGAGATAGAGCTTGTTCAAGACTAAAAGGAAGAGTTAAGAGTCAAGTTTTTTATACCCATTAGTGAGAGTGCATATATTGGAAAGAACTTGATATCGTTTCCCTTTTTTTCGCTGCTAGACGTCATTGAAGTAGTCAGCAGAGCCTTCTTTCCTGACATCCAGGAGAGCTGGCTAAAGAGTCAAGTCCCACACTATCGTCTCAGTTAATGGGTTTAACAAACGTTATTCATTAACAACCATTTATGCCCAGCTTTACTAGAAAGCAGTTCTCACATGATAACACAGCAAGAAAAGTAGTACATGTCAGTTTGTCTCGAATATGGCTTTACAAATAAAACTGCCCGGCATTGCCATAGTAAGAGACAGTGGCATTGAATCCATTAGTATTAAAATTGCAATATAAAGGTCTGCAATACGCTGCCACAAAATTTGCGTGGAAAGAGATTTATTGATGGAACAAAACTTTCACAAAACTCAGTGCCATTGAGTGTGGACTTTACCTCTACTTCCCTTTTGCTTGAATAACTCGTACAAGGACACTGGCTACAGAGCCGCATCTAAGTTTACTTTTTTAAGGCAGATAATGTATGAAGAGGTTCATTATCTTATATCTGATGGAAATAGGAGGCATTCCGGATTTTTTAATAATATCTACATCACTCTTAACGTGCAAATATGTCGATCATATGATTTTATTGTTAGAATCAAGGTTTTGGTTTTTTCATGAATTCTTTTTTCTTAAGCAGCCGACCTAAAAAAATAATTTTCTTTTATATTGACAAGTAACACTATAGAGTAATGAGTTAGATTAGAAACGGAGATCCCCTTCAGCCCTATTCCTTGTTATACACTAAACTATTGCAAGTGAAATGAGTGATAGAAAAGAGGCCTAATCATGAAATTTTCTAAAATAGTTTGCAGAATCACAAAGATGAAAAGAAAAAAACTTGGAATATTTGCTACATCCTCAAGAGCAATAATCTTTTTTCAAACGTGAGTTATACCAAATTTAGTATGTAAGTCACAGTAGCGACTCATTGCTAGTAAAATCAAAATCACATAGTAACATGTTTAGTTTCTCTCATGTGCCTGGATCAAATACCAAAACTTGAGTAATGTGGTAAACGCTCATCTTTTTCCATAATATCTTCCTATTTATCATCAATTTCTCTAACCTCTCCTACTACATCTTTCTGGTAATGATGATTAAATATTCAATTTACACATTATAAATAACACGAAAATACTTTATTAAAACGAGAGGCTTCAGGCTTTGCTTCCTCCTGTCTAGAGTCCATCTCATCGAGCCCTAATACGACTTCCATACATGGGTTCGTTAATATGTAGCTAACGGCTTGTATAAATTTTAATACTGTAGAACAAAACACATTCTACGTAAATACCCATAAAGCCATTTTCCTTTTTTTATTTTACCTATCAATTTTAAATTGTTTTCTATCTTAGTTATTTTAAGTCTCATCATCCCAAAGATCGACAGCATAGGTTTATAATAACAATAATTATTTTCCTGGTTATATCTGGCGTCTCCACAAATTAGTTAAACATTCACGTCCCCCGTACTAGTTTTGACCAAATTTGAATTACTGCGACCGCGAATTATACGCTTCCTCCAGCAAAATACTGGGAAAGCTTCACATTTCTCCAAATGTTCCGGGGAAAAGCCCATATTACTACATGCAGTGAACTCAGTGAAGATTGTGTTTTAAAACACATCCATTTTTTTGGTTGCAAAGAATCTAGACAGATGGGCTCTTGCTGGATTCTCAGTAGCCAAAATTAGCGATAAAGCTGGGGTACTCGACTGCAACGCTTAGATCACTCTTTTTGCGGAACCTACGAGTGACGAAACTGAAAACAACTCTCTTGGTTATCAACCTAAAGTAAATCATTTACCAAGGTCGTGTGACGCTTATATTATTTAAAATTGAAGTTACCATGATTGTTGAAATGCTTGTTTGCGAGAAGGAGTTCTTAAGCTTGGTCGCAGTACAGACATGGCCAGTTCAAACTATTCCTTTTATTTTTTATTCCATCATTAAAAATGTTCATATTGCCTCGCATAAATGCTCTAATAAATAATATACTTGGTTCTCACTACTTGTGTTATAAAGTGCATACAGTAAATTTTTAAAAAGGCGTATTCCTTTTGGATCAGATTTAGACACAAACAAAATCTCTACCACTATCAATCGTAAAGTCGCTCAAGCAGTCTGATATTTTTAAAATGGAACGCTCTTTAATCATCTTCTGACTCGTCACCATACATCCTATTTAGAATCAAAATTTTGCTAGCTCCAGCATTTTTGAGTAAAATGTAAACTACCCAATGACAGATGAAATATCAAGCAACAATGCCAGGGAGAACCGATTTTTCATTAATTTGACCAAATGAACAGTTTGAAGTTGTCAGTAAATATAATTGTGAATACATTGAGAATCATTCCAAGTCAGAAGATATCTATAACAGAGCTTGAACTAAACAGATATTTGCATCTTTCTTCAACCCTTCATTTGCTCCTACTGGTAAACGTTGTGCTATTTTTAAAACATAACCTACGGAACCATGGTATGAGGAATTACTCTTAGTTCTGTCAATAGTCTTGTCGGGCATGTTTTGGAACCCTCGTCACATTTTTCAGTCATAAAATCTTTCAGGCTCTACTCCCAAATTAAATATTTTTCATTCAGCACTGCTGCCAATTACTCATCCGATCTGTATAGGACACCCTAATATTACACACAGTAATGCTAGCCTCTCGCTCAGCGCTCAGAGAAACTAGTCGCAGCAATATGAGGGGAAATTTACTGCTGGCACAAGTGTCCAAGCACACTCGTGTACTGCCAGCATTATTATCTTCTCGTTCGACAGTTGCATCATTGTCTACTCAAATTAAAACCACTCCTTCACCCACAGTAATAGATTTCTCGGCACCACCATTCTGTGAAACAATTCTTAGAACTCGTATAGCCCAGCACATTAATGGTAATCAGCCTACTTTGGACACGAAATCAGCTCTTTCAGCGTTGCTTGCGTGCATATCGCCTCATTTAGTATTACCAAGTAACAATCAACGGAGCTGTCTAACTGAAGCCGAGATCCGTACTCTACAACTGGAGCTTATTGACAAAGTACTAGAGTCTGGTGCCATAGGTGGGGCATTGACTCCAGAGACTCTCCGCGAGTTTCTCTTGATCAATGTAAATGCTGAAAACTCTTCAACAGAAGCAGCTATCAAGGTATTGAGGGCATACACATCGGCAAGATCATACACAGTAGCACCAGAAAAAGATTCTCAATCGGGTGAATCAGATATTTTGTCTTCGCCAGGAACTGTAGCAATTTCGAAATCGTCTCAACGCAGATATGTTCCATTGGATGTTGGTATGATTCCATTTCGCCGAGCAGTCTATTCTGCTGAACTAGAGGAAGCTTTCTCTATTTTAGACTTGACTGCGGCTTCTTCGGGATATCTCAAATATGTCAAGAAACTGTGGTGGAAGTTTGGCCGTGAATGGTTAGTTGGATCTGTAAGTACACTAGCAGGCGTGCACGTATTACTCAAGTCAGGATACGTTGGTGTATGGCCATCAACGGTAGGTGTTCTAGCTATGGTAGCAGCTTATATTGGCAATATGACCATTCTTGGTGGGTTAGCCTTTGCAGGTCGAGTTTCAGGGTCTGGCGAAGTGTTGAAATGGCTACCAGGAACACCAACCACTTACTGGTATACGCATGCTCAAGAGATGAAAATGGCATCTTTGATTGCAGCAGTAGACAGAGCACTACCTGAAAACCAAGACGAATGTAGTTTTCGAACCCGCAAGCTCTTAGAGCATCGCAAAATGGTGTCAATCGAGTATGAGCAAGAGACATTAATGAAAGAGTACTGGGCGCGTGGTGGTGAAGGGTTTGAATGGGTTGAGCCTGACCAAGATCCTGCCGAGATTCTCTGGCGAAGGAAAATGGAGGCTTCAAAAGCAGGCAGAATTGCTGCCGCTGCAGCGTACGGGGACAAGTACAAGTATGCTGACGATTTACTGCCAAAGAACTCCATGCCACATGCGTCATTGATAGATCATCCGCAAGCGCCTGAGCTGAGAGATGATAAAGGCAATGCGGGTAGAAGTGCATTGCCAGGCAGTTAGATTGTCGTCGTGTGTGTGGCAAGCGCACAAACTGTAAATATTTAAAAGGATACTTCAATACATCTACAAAAAAAATGAAATAAAGAGTGTCATTAATTCTTGTGTAAATAAATAAGTTGAAAATAGCTGTTGGCTATTTCAAGAGAAAACAGGCTTCTCCCCATAGAACACATTGAGAGCAAAAAATTATGAATCAAGCAATTTAGAGATTTCACCAAATTTTTAGCAGTCAGTATTCTGCCTTTTTCTTCATGAAGAAGGAAATCAACTAAACTTGATTTTCTTTTTCATCACCCCAATAATCCTCAATTTGGAACTCAGGAAGTATTGTAAACTCAGGCGGTGGTTGTTGCAAGTCATCAAAATCAGATGAGATTGCAAATTGTTGGTGTGAAGTGGAATATCGTCCATTTATACTCTCATTACCATGTGGTAACTGCTGTTGGATACTGCAATCAAGACTGAAGGAATTTTCTCCTATTTGACCAACTGTAACGTACTCATCTTTGTCTTCAAAACCCTTATCAACAGTCTCATTGTAGAGCTCTTAATGCCCTCTAGGGTGCGGCTGCTATGTCTGCCATTAGAACTTGAAGTGCTAACTCGCACATCTCTGCCCAGTAACCTTGCATGATGAGAGACTTGTACATTAGATGCATCTTCTGCAATACCATCCACTACTGAATTTCCACTCGTAGGTCTAGGCTCAGCACTAGTAGGCTTGTCATGATGAGACGGAGATGATCTAGAACTTCGTCTCAGCGGATGCACATAACAAGTGGAGGCGGAGAGTGTGACGAACTGCTTAAAGGCGATGCCGAAAAAAATCCGATGGTTGTTAGCGGAGAGCCTACAACTACTGGTATAGAAGATGGCGATTGCCGTTGCTGGCAAATGTTAAGTGATTGAGCAGGCGACAGAATGCGAGTCTCATTGTATGTCGAGTTTGACGGTTGTAATGAAACTGTTGCCAGATGCTGAAACTCTATGGGTAATGCCACTGTTGCAGAAAGCGTAGATGTGGTAGAGTGCGTGAGAATCCGGCTTTTAGAAGTCCCTAGAACTGTTTGGAAAAACATTGGCACAGAAAATCGCCTTGATTGCAATTCTTCTGCCAATGATAACCGTAATGCACTTCTTTCAGTACTACGAACTTGTGAATTTATTTGCTTATAAGAGTCATGCCCATCCCAACTCTTATTCGTCTTTGTGTCTTTACTAGACAAGTAAAATTTGTGCCCATTTTCGTCATCAAATATGCGTCTTCCTAAAACTCCAGTTTTTAGTTCTTCCTTCTGCAGCCGTTCAATAATGTCAATCCACTCCCACACAACTATACTGGCTGCTGCGTTACTCACCCACCGTATAAACTCAGACCATCCTATTAACCAATACCCTATCAGATCCAAAATAAAATATACCAAAGGGGCGAGGATTGTGATAATGGAGGCAAAGGCTATAACTATAGTAGGTTGCGAATATGCGAACTGACGCTTGACTAGCGAGTAAAATAAAACAGAGCCTGCAAAAAGTATTTGCAAAGCAATATGGAATAAGTAAGCCAGTACTGGAGCGACATCCCTAAATAAGCCTTCTTTTTCGCCTTGAAAAATAACGTTTGCATGGCCATGTTTGGGAACCAAGAAATTGACTAGGCATCCAAGGACCAAATCAGCGGCTGTTAGAACAAATCCTAGCCACTTAATCAAGAGTTTGTCCTTGGCCCGCTCAAAAACCCGGAGCAAAACTCGTAAATTTGCAATCCAAACTGCAAGCAATGTCAAGAGCTCTAACACGCGAAATACCAAACTTTCAAAAATCAAGCGCCGCAACTCGCGGGCATCAAGATTTCCACTTCTATGCTGCTCTTGCAGTATAAGTGTGGTTTGAGCTAAGAACATTGTGAAAGATGCTGAAGTCACTAGAGTCATGAATTTTTGAAGCCACGATCTTTTGCGCTTAGAAATGAGTAAGAGAATTAGTAAGAACCAAGCGCCTACAGTTGCGGCGCTGATGGTATAAGCATTGATATAACGCTAGTAGAAAACGAATTGCTTGCTATTTGTGCATCTGTACTGTCGCTTGTGCCGTTGTGAGGCGATTCATTTAACTGTAGACCGTTTGCTATTGGTCATTCATATTACAATTTGGCAGGTATGAACCTGATGTTGCTATAATAAGGCTTACCGTTTGCGACTGAGCTGCGTCGTAGAAAACCATCCTTTCGGCCGGGATAAAATACTCTGCACAAGCACTCGTAGGCGAAGAGTCTTGAAGAGTTTTCGTTATACTGTCTGAGGTTTGTGTCGCCACTACCCCAGGGTTCGTCATATCGAAGAATTTTGTAGGAAAGAGCCGTTGACTCCAACTATAGTTTACAGTATGTTCTGCGTTGTCTCAGGGATATCTGTTCGTTTTATCTGCACAGATTCTCTTTCTAACAGATTTTGATAGCAGGTCAAAGGTATCTTCAATTATTCAAAAGTTTGTATATATGAGTTTTTCTGGGGATTCAGGCATTTAAATTCCTTGATTAGCGGATGAAAAAAAACAACTTAAAAACAGGATAAAAAGTCAATCTGTTAAACCGAAGGTTTAAAAAAAAGACTATATTAAATTATATGATTGTGTATGTTTTTCTTTTTTAATTTCAATTTTATTGCTGATTTTCTCTGTATTCTGCTTTTTTTCTTTCTTTTTCTTTTCTTTGTCAAGCTGGTTTCATAATGTTACGTGCTACAAAGAATAGACTTCTCAGTTTTCTAGAACCAAATTTCTTTTCAGAGCGGTGTCAAAGAATTTTAAATGTGAAGTCTATTACTTTGTGAAAGGGTTCACAGCGCGAACAGTGAGGCATGGAATGCTGTTACCAAGTTCAGCACTAAGCAAAACAGGCACGTGTTGAAGAACGCGAATTTCTTGAACCCGTTCTCCGTTATCAACACGCGTTACAACGTTTTCCAAATAAGGAGCAAGTACCTTATCGGCGGCGGACACCTCCTTGGTGTCGTCAAGAGAGGGTTTTTCAGTATTTAGCGACAACTTGGCAAATTGATCAAGGGCATGCTCTTGAGCCAAAGCTGAAGCAGCACTGGAAGCACGCACTCGGCCTTTGCGAAGAGGAGCAAGCGTGCTAGGCTTTGCATTTTTTTCGTCATCAGGGATATATGTTGCTGAATCAATACCTCCCTCCCAGTAAAGTTCCAAAAGTCGAGTACGTTTGTCGAATTCTGCTTTGCGCAAAGGAAGTTGGTCACCGTGTACGCGCTTTTCAATACCGTAGTCGGGAATCAGGACGTCAAAGGCCGATTCATAGACCTGGATAATAATGGAATCAATTACCAACTGGCCAGTAGCAACCGTTTTCTTGTCAATATCTTGACACACAGCAAGATGAATAGACTGCTCTTGAGCATTTTTGGCGCAGTCCTTTTTGAAATTGCAAATATCTGCAATTGCTGCAAGGTTTTCAACATCTTCCTCATACTCTTTACCAGTAATAATGGCGTGCAGTTGGCGATGTACAACTAAATCGGCATATCGGCGTAAAGGTGCGTTGAAATGAGTGTATAGGGGAACATTGAGAAAATAATGACCATGATTCTCTGCATCTACCTTGCCTGCTACAAAATACTTGGCACGGTTCATACACTTGTACAAAAGAGCCTCTAAGCCCTTGCGGATAACGCTATCCTTAGTTTGCAGAATGGTTTTCTGAATTGTAGCGGAAGATGTAGTATCAATGTCAATATTCAGGTTCTTGACACTTTCGATAAAAGACTCAATTTTTTGAAGGATGGGGTCTGTGTGACGACGCAAAAAGGCCTTGGACTCGAGAACTGCAAACAGCTTCTGCGCAATAGCAGAATTAATTTTGATGTTAATTTCGTCAAACAACTGCTGGATAAGGCTGCCGTCGAAAATGTTAGAAGAAACTTGCACAGTTTCATCATCAACAAAGTTCAACAAACCCAGGACAGGCAGCTCCGACTTCTCATCAAGGCTAAGACGTTGCTTGCGAAACATGTTAGAGACTAGCTGGAGAGTCTTAATATAGTCAGTCTCAGCTTGAGTAACGAGCGAAGAAGCGCCTGGCTCATTGACCAAAACACTTTGTCCAGTAGCATAAGAAATAATTTTACGAGGAGTGATGACAGACTCTCCAATCCAAGTGTCGGAGATTTCAAAAGTACGGGGGTCAAGTTCAAAAACAACGCTGAGAGCCAGTGCCTTCCGACCAGCTTTAAAAGATACAAACTCGTTAAACTTTTCAGGGAACTGATTAACAGTACGCTGTTTGAGAAAAACAGAGGTTCCGCGCTTACGGGCCTCGCGGTCCAAAGGAGAGTTTTCTTTCACGTAGTAAGATGCATCGACAATGTGGACACCAATTTCAACTTTTTCGTCTGAAATGCGCTTAACGTGAATGGCTTCTTCAACTAGGCTTTCCTTAGGGGAAAATCCAATGACATACTCGGCACCAAAACTGCGGCGCTCTGCTAATGTGTCCTCAGAAATTTCAGCAGCACCCTCAGCGGGGATGCTTGAAAGAACAGACTCGGAAAAGACATCAGCACTGAAGTTGTTGTCACGAAGGATTGCTTCGATTTCAATGTCCCCAGCCTCTCCAGGGGCAAGTTGCTCAACTAGAGTACCGAAAGGATGAAGAGAAGTGATAGGCCATCGTTTGATTGAAGCGATAAAGGTTTTATCCGCGTACTTGTCATGGTTGTCGACAAAATCCTTGGGTGCCTGCTCAGTGGGAATAGCAATGAGAGGTACGCGTTTGTCTGTAGGCTTAAACCAAACAATCTTAGGTTTGTCATGTTGAGGACGGTGGTTGTCTTCTCCTTTTTCCTTGCGTTCGGCATCTTGCTTGTCTTTGGTGGCTTGAGATGAAGGACGCAAAAGCCCTAATGTTCCACTAAACATTTGGCCAGGAACACGGTCAATGACAGCGACAACGTGACCAGCATAAAGAGGCTTTATTTCGTCAGTAAGAGCCTCCTCTTCAACCAAGAGAAGACTTTGACCTTCAACCTCAACATCGTCGTTTTTCTTTTGAGTGGGGCGCTGTTTCAGAGAGCCACGACGACGTAAAGGGCCCCCAGAGGAAGGCTGGCGATTGTCCTCAGTAGCATCTTTACGCTTTTTCTTTTCTTCCTTCTCCTTTTTAGAAGTCCACACCTCGTCTACCTCTAGGAGTTCGACAGCTACCAAATCGCCCTCAAGAGCTCTATTTCTATCTTTAGACCCGCAAATAAAAATATCTGCATCTAAAAGTCCATCGGTTGAAACGTATGCATCAGATCGATTCTTCTTGTTAACCCTGAGAACGCCAGCAACAAGTCTTCCTTCAGCAAGCAAACCAGGGAGAGAAGCTTGAGGAAGATACGGCGCAAAAAGGGACTTGCGCTGCTGCTGCTGGTTGTTACCCTGGCCAGAAAACTGATTGGGAACCATTCCAAAGGCCTGAATGGAAGACATGGAGGAATTGTATGAACCTCTTGAGCGATGACCAGGCATGAACTGAGGTTGGGTAACAGAAAGAAAGTCTTGTGAAGGCTGTGACTCATGCTGTCGAGGTTGCTGTGCTTGCTGTTGGGACTGCTGGGGTTGCTGGCGCCAGTTGCCATCAAAATTTCTAGAGTTTGTACGATTGTGCGTAGATCTATAATCCTGGTCGGGACCGGAGGGAAATTGAAAATTGCGCTGAGGGGAATTTGTTCTAAAGTTTGCTTTATTGTAATTCATGCTCTGTGAGCGTCCATGAGATCTAGGGGAAGAAGTAGCGCCGGTTGAAGACGCTTGAACTTCAGAATCCGGGGAGGACGGAAACTTGAACGAAGGAACAGGAACTTTCGGACTACCAGTAGAAGGAGACTCAGAAGGAGAAGAAGACTTTGCAGGAGAGTTAGGAGAGTCAGTAGAGCGTTTAGCCTGAGCAAGAGCGGCAGCCTTTTTCGCCTCTGAAATTGCCAGAGAGTGTCTTCGGGCGTGACCCTGACTTGAAGAGGAGGTTTGCTGGATGGGCTGGCTTCCCCCTTGAGAATTAGAGTAGTGATGACTGGAAGAAAGAGAAGACTGGGCTCTTCTGTGGTTTGCGGATAACGCAGGAGGAGGTTGAAATTGGCCAAATGCGCCAGTAGGAGGCATGAAAGAAGGCTGAAGCTGAGGAGCTGCCAAGAGTCCAGGCTGACCAGGGGGCAGAAGGCCAGGTTGAGCAGGAAGAAGACCGGCCTGTGCAAACTGCTGATGCTGAGCAAGCATTTGCTGGTGCTGGGCTTGAAGGATTTCAATTTGTTGTTGAAGAGCCAATTGTTCGACTAGGGAGAGAGAAAAAAAAATATAGAAGTTAGCATGCTAATAAACTTGAAAAAGAATGAATTGAGAACCTACTCATTAAAGGAGTGAGCTCAGAGGGAGAACGCCTATGAGCAATGTGTAGATTGCGGGCAGTACGTCCACGGCCGGACGACTGCTGCTGCTGCTGCTGCTGCATTGGAGGGAAAGAAAAATGATGACTTGTTGGCCGTTAATTGTGAACTATTGCTTGCTTGTTGTTAATTCAGAAGCGGTTATGGAAGAGAGTGACTGAAGAAGACTAATGAAAGAAGGACGGACCTAGAGAATGAACAGATTTCTTTAATTGAAGGAGAGAAGTGGTGTAGAGACGGGAAGAGGAAGAAAAGAAGAAGAGGAAAGAAAAATGTGGCATTAATGTTTGAGGAGGAGATCTTTTTTTTTAATGGTGGTGGTGTAGCTATTCTTGTAGCAAAAATGGGTATTATGCCTAGTACCCTTGTATGCTGCAGGAAATTGCATATTTTTTTTTTCTTCTTCTCTTCTCTGAGGTCATTAAATCCGGAGAGTCGTCGCGGTAGCAACACACATGCAAAAAATATATGTAATATGATTATTAATGATTTTATAATAGTTGGTAATTAATGTGCATCTGCTTAGTCATTTATATTGCAAGAGCGTGGAAGAGATACAGCTATGTTTAGTATGTGAAACTTGTAAAAAGCTGTCTGGAAATTCGACTCAGTCAAGATGTTTAGCCAAGATAGTATCAGTAAAGATATCTAGGCAAAGACAGCATTTATTCCTGTATATACTGGATTTTGTGCCTTGAACTAACTTCTACCGATCTTGATTGTCTTAAATATTATTTAGAGAAAACATGTGAAATTCAGTTAATAATAGCTGATATTTTTCAAGGAGATGAAAGAAAGTAATACCAAGTCTGTAAAACCAAGAATTGTTTGATTGGAAATTGTAGAGGAGAATTAAGAACGTGAGATTATTGTAAAAATATAATATCATTTAAAAGAAACATACACAGAATTCCCTAGTCACAAACACGAAAATTAGGTTGGCTTAAACTCAGTCTGGGCTATGCATACGAATTGAAAATAATTCTAGACTTGATAGAGATTTAATATCCTTTATAAATTTATACACCAAGTTAAGTTAGGCGAGCTTTTAGTATTTGAATATTGGTTTAATATTTAGCCTCCTAAACTGAAAACTCTCTCAAAAAAAAGAAAAAACCAAGTCTGCTAGATATTTTGTTTTAGTTTTTAACTGAATGAGTTCTTAAAGTTATTGTTGAATATTTCGGTTGGCCAAAGTGCAAAAGAATTAAGGCGGGTTCTAATAAAATCACGTCTGATCTTCTTTCTAACCTGTCATGTAAACATTACGGTTGGTAATGGAAACAACAATGAGTTGTCATACTACAAACAGTTACATTGTAGCATTAAGTCAAGTCAAAATAATAAGTCGAAAATCACCTTTCATCAGATTATCTTCTCCAGTGCCCAATCACCCTCTTCATTCTACTCCAACAAGATGGACAAATTGGTTCAATTAATCTAAAAATTCTGTAACAATTTCTGAGATGGCAAAGCTGTGATTACAGCAATATTCAAAAATATTCATATAACCTGTAGCCAAATTTTTTAGTTTCGCGTTAGGAAGGTTGTGGAGTTGTATACTCAACTTAAAGCGAAATGAACTTCTTTTACAATGTGCGTAAAAAAAATAATAGCAATAAACCAATATACAATAATTGCCTAGAACCGAATTACAAAATCTAAAAGGTTGTAACAATTTAACAAGATAAAAGTCATTAATTTTTGCTTCCACTCTTAGCGAAGCTTGAAGTGTTCACTGATATGCAGTCAAGTGTCCGGACTAATACAGTTTCATATCAGTATAGATTCATAAACTAGGATATCCAAAGATTAAGACTTCAAATTCTTTTGGACCAAGAGGTTTTCCGCTAACAAGGTACAAGTCATAGCTTTTTCCATCGGAATTAGGAACAGCATGGAACATTGACTGATTATCGTAGTTAAGCAATGTACCTCTTATTCCTAAGTCGCTTGAGCCAAAACCTCTGGGAGATCCTTGTGAGTTAACCACCAATTTATTATCAGGTGCAAGGTCCATATATTTGTTGCCGATCTTTAAGCGTTTGACATTCCAGCTGCCCTTCACGCTGCCTTGTCCGTCAGTCATGATGCGTATGGACTGATCATTGGCAATGGCCAGCCGAGCATTATCAAGAAAAGATTCCTTAGAATTTAGGGCCTTAAGCACAAAGTTGGCGGATCCAACAGTCATCATGACCGCAAAAATGCCCGCTAATGAAAAATTCATGTGTAATTCAATATTCTAATTGATTTAGAGCTTTGGAAAAAAGATGATATTTCTGCAAGAATTGGTAGTTTGGGGGCAGTTATATACGGTATGTTTTATGTTTGTTGGTTTCAATTTTTTGGTATGTTTATGAGCTAAACTCTTGGATTTTTCAACATTTACTCCTGTTCATGGACTTTTTCAACTGTGAGTTCATACTAATGAGCAAAATCATTAGCCACATCCTTATGAAATTTTTTTTTATTTTCGGCGTACTGACACCGAACTTGCCTTCGTGGTCTTCCTTAACTGCCTAGAAGTATACCTGACTAGTAATCCAAATGCCAACACACGGTCTTTCTATTTAAAGTCGGTCAAGCTGCGGTCTTTTGCTATGCTCTCCATGTTACTTCATCATTATCACAAATCGGCTCAGAGAGTATACTCGCACTTACAAGCACTTACAAGCATAATTCACTTTGCTTGGCAAAATTTACCTTTAATAAAACGCTACATTTGTCCCATGACGGTTCCCAATTAATTTATCTGGGTGCTTGTTAAAAAAAAAACGGCACTATTACCTTTTGGTACTCCCCTCTTTCATAAAATTATTGAGCCTTTTCGTGGGACTTTCAAACAGCAATCAAGTGTTTCTAAAGAGGCTTCTCTATTTCCATACGAAAGCTCATAGGCATTTAATCACTGGTAGTTTGAAATTAAGCTATTTCAATTTTTTGGACGCAAACAGCTTGGGTTAATCTTTCGTCTGTTCTTTATTCCATTTCAAGCTTCTACATTTTCTGGGCTCAGAGCATATCATTAATTATTGAATTACTCTAGGAATTTCCAATAAGCTATAAACAATAGCTGTACAAGTTTTTTTTTCATTTATTAAAACCCAAGAATTAAACATTTAATAAGCCTTTTTTTTATTTTTCTTTTGGCAATAATCCATTCATTAATTTTTTTTTTATTCTTACTCCTAGTTTTACCAAGTCCATGATAATTATATAGCCAATCATCTTTCCATATCCCACTTTGGGTCCGCTCCATTCGTTAAGTAAATTAAAACTTTTAGATACAACTAGCTTATAGGAGTTACTTAAAAATTTTTCCTTCTTCTAAAAAGGTTGGAAGTTGATTAATGTTATGA